>JAEMWC010001004.1:97500-107500 GCA_016490735.1 Pachyseris speciosa | reverse complement strand
TATCTGAAGGTGTGAATGGTGTATCACCAGTGCATGACAACGAATCCTCCTGGGTAACTGTTAACGACGAGAAGTTCAAACAGAGAAGCAGAAGAAAACGCAGCAAAAAGAAAAAATTTTCAACGAGCGCAAATCCAACTGAACCATCACGGCCGACTATTGAGCGAAATCAAATCAGCAATCAAAATCGGGGAACTCCGAATGCTGCACAGCAAACTCAGAATCCTTCTATTTCGGTCTCTAGTGGAAATCCATCGACAGATCACATGCGAAAAAAGAAGCTTGTCTTCATAGCCGGGGACTCCATTATTCAACACGTCCAGGGTAGGGATCTATCAACGAATGATAAGCATGTGGCAGTCAAGTCCTTCTCGGGTGCTCGAATTGCAGATATGGAGGATTATTTAAAGCCCTTGCTTAGAAAGGAACCAGATGAAATCATCCTCCATGTTGGAACTAATAACATACGCGACGAAAGTCCGCGCAGCGTGGCTGAGGGCATTGTCAACGTATTAACTCAGATTCAAGAGGATTTCCCGTCTACGCGCCTTGCAATTTCACCACTGCTACCCAGGTCAGATAACTTAGAATTAAACGACAAAATCAAGGAGGCCAATAAGATCTTAAAGTCGTTTTGTAGCTCTCGTGGGCTTATATTGCTCCGCGTCACCAATATAGACTTAACTTGTTTAAATCGTAGGGTTGTCCACCTTAACCGCAAAGGGTCTTCACTTCTTTCGAATTGCTATGCTGATTTTCTTAAGTCTGATTGAATATTTGGTAGTGAGCCTGCTATCCCTACCTCGTCCCGGTCTAATGAAAATTCTAACCGGGAACTTGGTCATGACTGTACATCTGAACCAGACCTAACTTTCAGTTTACCCAAACTTAAGGGCTTCAAAATTGCATTTGTCAATATTGTCAGTTTGCCTAAATACCTGGACGAGCTTCGCCTAAGAATGCAATCTCAGTCATTAGACATACTAGCCTTAAGTGAGACTCGTCTTGACAATACGTTTACTGATTCTGCAGTGTCAATAGAAGGTTATACAATTGTTAGGCGTGACCGGTGCAGAGGTGGTGGTGGTGTTGCCATGTACATTCGTAACGTTATCGATTATAAAATCAGATCCGACCTTTCTGATCCAGATCTTGAGTTCTTGTGTATTGAAATTCAAAAACCCAAGGCCAAGCCATTTCTTCTTTCAAACTGGTACAGACCTCCGAATACACCAATTGAGTTTTTTGTTAAGTTCGAGGTCCTTCTAGGAAGGATTGAAGCGGAAAATATTGAATCAAATATACTAGGTGATTTAAACTGTGACATGACGGCAATTACCCCAGCTAATGAAACTAAACACCTTATTAAACTATGTGAATCGTATCAATATGCTCAATTGATCAAGGAGCCCACACGCGTCACGTCAAGTTCTAAATCACTTATCGACTTATTTCTTACCAATGAGCCCGACAAATTTGTTACATCAGGCGTGTCTCATATTGGTTGCAGCGATCACAGTCTAATCTATGTCTCTAGAAAATTAACATGCCCTAGGTCGTTCCCGCGAATCATTGAATCGAGAAAATACAAAACTTTTGTGCCCGATAACTTTATGAATGACATGGCGCTGGTACCTTGGGACATAATAGAGCAAATAGATAATCCTACTAGAGCGTGGGAGGTGTGGAAACAATCATTTTTAGCAGTATCCAACCTTCATGCACCTGTTAAGAAAAGCAGAGTTAGAAACGCTAAGGCTCCCTGGCTCACCCCTGAAATCAAGCGATTGATGTGGGAAAGAGACAGAATAAAGCGAATTGCAACCGTCACCAATGATCAGTTAAAATGGGCGGAGTACAGACGACTTAAGAATCGAGTAAACCATTCTATTAAGGCCTGCAAGAAGAATTACTATCATTCTTACTTCGAGGATAACGTTGGAAAAGCAAAAGCGACTTGGAATGGAATTAATACAATATTATCGCGAAAGAAAAACTCTGCCCCGGCGTCAAAATTGATTATTGGTGACACGGTGATAACTGACCCTCATGAGCTAAGCAACGCTTTTAAGAGGCATTTTACCGATATTGGCCCCAATTTAGCGGCAAACATAAATCCCCCTCGAGTCAGTTTTCGTGATTTTGTAGAATCTTGTGAGAGCACCTTCCAGCCTGAATTACTTACTACTGACGGACTGCGCAAACTTGTGAACGATATCCCTGTAGGCAAGGCTGATGGCCTCGATGGTATTCCAACTTGCCTCCTAAAGTTATCATTTTCATTCATTGCGTCTTCCCTGACACATATTTTTAATTTAGTTATTTCCACTTGAATCATTCCCAAAGACTGGAAGAGTGCTAGAGTAACTCCAATTTTCAAAGCTGACTCGAAGGTTGACCCAGCCAATAACAGGCCTATTTCTGTACTTTCTGTAATAGCTAAACTCTTTGAAAAAGCCATTTTTAATCAGGTATATACATATTTAAATGACAATAAGCTACTTTCGAAATATCAGTCTGGCTTTAGACCTATGCACTCTACTCTTACAGCTCTTATTGATATCACAGACAATTGGTATCTTAACATTGACGATGGTTTGACAAATGCCATTCTGTTTATTGATTTAAAAAAGGCATTTGACACTATTGCCCATGAGATCCTTCTGTCAAAATTGGAGCTGTATGGGTTTAAAGGTGCAAGTCTTAATCTTTTCCGAGACTACCTCTCTGATAGAACTCAGGTTACAGTTATAAACAACGTAAATTCTGAAACTAGCTTCATAAGTTGTGGGGTGCCTCAAGGCTCAATCCTCGGCCCCCTACTATTCCTACTGTACATTACTGACGATCTCCCAAACTGTAACCTTCTATCAGATGTGAGGATGTACGCCGATGACACTAATCTTACGTTTGCCTCCAAAGACCCTGATGAGCTGTTTTCATCCCTGACTCACGATTTAGGCAATCTGAAACAATGGCTCGATTCTAACCGTCTAAGTCTTAACGTCCTCAAAACTAAGTGTCTGTTTACAGGCACAAGGCACAAAATCTCCTTGCTCCCTAGTGAACCTAACATATGCCTTGATGGGCATTCAATTGAACGAGTCAATAGTTACAAATGCCTAGGCGTTCAGGTTGATGAAATACTCTCGTGGGAAGCTCACATCTCCGAAGTCGTCGGTAAGGTTGCTAAAGTACTTGCTGCCCTGAGGAGGCTAAGACCGATATGTCCCCAGAGTACCCTAGTCACAATTTACAAGTCATTGATTCTTCCGCATCTCGATTATTGCAGCGCTGTCTGGGGCTGCATCGGTAATGGCCTCAGCCAAAAACTAGAGAAACTACAAAACAGGGCTGCACGCATAATAACAGGGTCTAGTTGGGATACCAGATCTGCCCAGATTCTTCATGCCCTTAAATGGAATAGCCTCGCTGACAGACGTGCAAAACAACTGAAATCTTTAATGTTCAAAACTCTAAATAACCTTGTACCCGAATACCTGTCTGATAAATTCGCCAGTGTTAATACCACCCACAGACATAATCTTCGAGGTGCGCAACATAACCTGTTTATTCCGCGGCCGAACACTGAGGCCCTCAAGAAGAGTTTTCGTTATAGGGGCGCAGTAAAATGGAACAGTCTGTCAGCGGAGGCTAAGCAGGCCACTACTTTAGATAGTTTTTATTCCGCTATTGTACATTAGTAATTTCTTAACCTAGTTTCGCACTTCTTATAGCATTTTTTAACAATTTCTGTAATTTAGTCTTAGCTTTTATGTACTTGGTTTAATGCGCACGGCTCTTTAGAAAACCACTTTTTAGTGATAAGGATCCCGTGGATAAATAAAGTTATTATTATTATTATTATTATTATTATTATTATTATTATTATTATTATTATTATTATTATTATAACCACTCCAGGAAAAGGGTATCGTACTGTAGAATACGGCCCACAAAATTGACCAATGGTCGCTCACATACTAAGTGAGAGATATAATAAATAATATTATTTTTTTCTGAAGCATCTCAGTGGTATGGAATCTTAAATGCTTGAATTTGATTGGTCCATCCGGACCCCAAGTACGGACTGCTGCCAACTTTGAAGCAAACTTGGAAGCTAGCGAGACTTTTCATCAAAGTGAAAGCGCAAAAATGGCGTAAATGATATTTTATATTAACCATGAATGGTTGTTAAGTGCATGAAGGAACAAGCAGTGGGATTGAAATCGTTGCAATTTCTGAAAAAGGCAAGTACACACAATTAACTGAGTACACATCTGAATTTAATATGAAAGTTGTAGCTTACTTAATACTGCCACATATAATTGCAAGTTTGACACTGTAAACCATTCCATGATGTCATTTTTCTTTTTCTCTTGTATAATCGAGGTTTTTCACGATTTAATTAAACAAGAAAGCACCATTCCGTCAGTCGGTGTTGCAAGCTTACAAATTTTGCGCTTGTTGTTGTTGTAGCAATTACCGAAGTTGTATGAGCTTTACCATATTTTACTAAGTTTAATGGTTTCTTTGCTCTGCATTTTACCCTTTTTCAATTCTTAAATAGACGTTTTGTTAAGTTTAAGTCAAGATGAAACGTATTTTCTCTTAACGTTCAATTTATGCCTTTGTGTTGAGGCGAAGGTTCATGCTAGAGTCAGTCTTCTGTTGCATAATACCAGGAAACGTTAAAAACTCTGCAAGGTAAACTTACATCTAATACAGTTCAGGTTTTTTTAAAGTGCCTGTTAAAATTCTCCATGAAGATGTCAATTTTTACCGCGGTAAGGAGAGAAATTTGAAAACTTTTGTTTAGCAGAGTTTTGTTTATGACCGACTATAAAAACGTCAACGCAAATTCGCGCAGTTTTCCTGTCCTAGATAGAGTCAGCCTATAGTCTAACCAGTTTTACGACGAAAAAAACAAACATGTTATTTGCTGACCTAAGTCGGTCCGTATTGGGAGAAACTGTGCCTTCAGTCTCAAGACCACTGGCACAGTTTTTCCCAATACGGACTAGCTTGCATAGCAATCGTTTCTGTGTGGTTTCCAAGCAAAGGAAGGCCGAGCAATGGGATTTTAAAAGTTTTGCCCGTGTGAAAAATGGGCCTAGAATCTCTCCCTCCCCACTCTTTTTAATCTTTTGCTCGGGCAAAACATCAAAAAATCCCATTGCTCGGTCTATCTTTGCTGGCTATATGTATAGGAAACCACATGGAAACGCTTGCAACGCAGGCTAAATAAGGACCTCCCGGCGGGAAAATAGCGTACACATATCGTAATAACAATAATAATAATAATAATAATAGTAATAATAATAATAATAATAATAATAATAATAATAATAAATACTTGAGCCCAACATGGCGACCATACTCTAACTGACCATCTAGTTCACAGCGTACATCTTTGATATTAGATTTCAATGTTATGGTCAATTGACATTGACACCTGTTAAAACAAGGCATCCGCTGACCAGTATCACGTGACCATATCGCGGGCTAAAGCTTAGAGCTCATCGAGGTGAGTTATTTTTTTGAAGTTGACCACTGACCATGTGTTGAGCTTTCTGCCCCTCGAAATTTCACGCTCAGTTGGTTTGTCCATTTGAGCAAAACTACTTCATCTTCGAAGTTTGTCTTTTAATTCACGTAAAAGGCATAAAAATCAAGAACTAGATGAATGATACTCTGGAAGATGAATTTTCAAGTGATAAGAGAAAGAGCAAAAGATTTTTCTCAGGATATTAAAAACTTAAAACTTGGATCGACTTGCATGGCGCCAGGATTGTGTGGTTGAAAACAAAATTATTCAACCGTTCAAGGGCTTTCACTTTACCTCGGCATCTTGCAGCTCACTAAGAAAGGTCACTTAAAGGGGCACTACGGTTGGTTTGGGGTAGAATTTTAGCTGCTTACTAAAAAAATCATATTTAATTGACAATTCACTGAAATGGACTCAACTTTTGTACAGAGTACATCAAGGTCACTGTCTGCCACATGGGGTAACCAGTGAGAAGGATTTGATCTTTTTAGATTAATAATTACCGGGAACCAGTTTCTGAGAAATGTTGTTTTGAGGGTTAGATTACTAAGCCTAGATACAAATATCGCGATATTTTTTGGGATATTTAGAAGTTTTTGAGAAATTTAGAAAATGTTGAGAAATTTAGAAAAAAAATGTGATATTTAGAGCAATTATCACAAAAAAGATACTTCATAAGAACAAAAAAAAAGGTTTATATTAAATTTTACGAGTTGTTTTCGTGTTTCCCTGTCCACAAGCTATAGTTAGATTTTCGGCAGGTTTAAAATGGTCCCTTTTCCTTTTATGAGCCAGCGATACTACCAATTCAGCAGATTTATTCTGAAGTACAATAAGATGCACCATATACAAAGTACCTACCAATTAATTCGACGCCAAGTGGAATCAATCAGTCAACATGGCGGAAGTTATCGATCATCCGTGTTCTGGCAAAGCACTTATGGCAAATTGCAATATTTAATTAATAAACAGAAATTGATTAAATCGAGCTGCTTAGATGTTTTTATTTACTTATTATACCTTAAAATAAACCAGCCCTGCAATATACATCTTTTGCTTTTGCTATTTTTTTTTCATTTCTTTAATTGATATAAAGCCAAAAATGGGTCAAATTAACATTAGAAAAGAATGATATTTCTGAGAAATTTAGAAGATTTTTTAAGAAATTTAGACTAAATTCAAAAGAAATTTAGGAATTTTATGAGAATTTCTAGAAAGAAATTTAGAACATTTTTTTGCGATATTTGTATCTAGGCCTATAGATTACAGCCCCTCAGTTTTTGACAAGTCGCTTTCATAAAAATCACTTGGTTTTTGGAGCAATTAATGTTTATGAGATGTAGTGTAACCTAATTGAGTGTTTTCGCCTTCAGACTATCTAGGTCACCATGGTAACCAATCAAACTTTTAAAAGGAAAATTTGTTATAAAACCAGAATTATTCAAGAAAATGAAATTTCTTCAATAGTGTTGCAGATAAGTACATAAGGAAATTTTGTACCAAATCTGGTGGCTATTGCTTCAATACTTTTTGAAAAATATGAGGAGCCACCCAAATTTTTACGAAAAAAACCTTTTTTGGAGAAATGCAATTAAATGATGCCAAATTTTCGTAGCAGTAAAATAGATATGAAACATTTAAAAAAGACGACATAACGTTTGAAGACATGTTTCGGATACTCAGTATCCATCTTCAGTTGAAGGATGTTTACAAGTGAGTGACTTATATAAAGTAAATAACAAGTACATATAGCTGTTGATTACAAATTGTAGAATAATACTTACGAAACAGTGAAAAGGTTACATAATACTTAAGGGATACCAGGGGAGAATAAAAAGTGCGAATACAAAACTGTGAAAAATGCTGAAAACAAATAGTAATTAATTAAATGGAATGCTGAGAGAGGTCAAACAGTCAAAACATGCTCATCCAACACGTGTTTGATTGTTAAATTTGTTTTCGAACAAACATACGCATCGTAAATTGTTTTCTTGTAATGTTTTAATGTTTTGAGGTTTTTGAACTGCGGTCAATTCCTGTTGACTGCTCTGAACAAAATATTGGTGCAAGGAAAGCCATGGGAAGTTGCTTCATACTAGTAAAAAAATAATAATCACAGAGCACCGTTTTTAGGCTTGGCTTAATCTATATATCATGTACACTGAAACTTTTGTGGTTGTCTATGGCCACCAATAACGACGAGGAAAGGAATCGCAACTTGAAAACGTTAGGGACGGACTATCAGAGAAGTTATGGGGGGTGGGGGGGGGGGGGAGCAGGGGATTCTCGACCCGCATGAAATACTCTGCATTAACGTAACCTTTCCCTTTTTCCACTTAATTTTCCCTTGCATCAATATTTTTTTGTACTCCCCCCTCCCCCTCCCCCTCCCCCGCCCGCCATAACTTTTCTAATGGTCCGCCCTCAGGCTAACTTAATAATACTAGACTCTTTTCCTTCCAGTTACAAATCTACCTCTTCATGTTCCAGGGGTCATTCCTGTAATAGAAAAAGTACTTCCCCACAATTGGAAAAAAGTTATAACAGGAATTGCTGTGACAGTACCCAACACTATAGTGCGTTTTTTTTTTTTTCGGTCCCGGACAATTACAGTTTTTTAATATCATTTTCAGATCCTTATTACAAGGTATCATTCGTTATGAGGATCAGTTCAATTTAGCGTACAAACCCTAGCTTTGCATGGGAGACGAGTCCAAGGGGCATGGTTATCATCAGTTAGCAGAACATAAGATTACATTAGCCATCATTTTTTGAAGGAGCTATGGGAAAGGAACGACGATGAGGAAGAGGTCAAGAGGGTCTCTGACCATTTCCGATGTTGTGGAACAGTCCTCATTCTCCCATCCCCAAAAGACCTTAACTTTCCTATTTAAAGAAGAAAGCTTAGAAGAAGAGATATCACAGATCACCAAAACAAACTTACTTCCTATTAACCTCTCTCCAGCAGATCTGGCGGAAGCCAGAACAGCAGCAGCTTGGGCTGAAAAAAAAAAGAAAAGAAATGAAAAAAGAACGTTGTTAAAAAAAGGCAGTCCTTTGACTTGGCAATGAAGCCCAACTGAAGAAATCGTTCACTGATTTGTTATGCGGAACCATTAAGTTGCGGTTTCGGTATGCGTTGATTGTCTGCTGCCAATCAAACTCCAGATCAGACTCATCAGAGGCCCTGCCAGGCTAAATTCCGACAAGCGATATGGCCTAAAAAGTAGTGACAGCACAAAAAGTGAAATCCCTACAGGCGACATCACTCCTGGCAAAATTCCTGCAGTGGCATCAAGGCCGAGAATTAGCGATTTAAACACAGACACGGGAGATTTTAAAATTCAGACAAGCGACACGGGACCTCCACTGGCAGGGCCTCAGATCATATTGACTGCCTTCACCTTCTAACATTAGTTCTTAATTGTTTTACTGAAGTTGACCATCCAGCAGTCTGGTATAGACCAGAACAATTATTCTGTGTCGGGTGGAAAGACAGCGATGAGTATTTCATTTCATTTCATTTCTGCAGTTAATTTATGATTCATTTCATACACATACATCATTCACATTCATTTCTTTCAAGTGAACATATGAACCCACAATTGACCTGCTCCCAACGTCAGTGGCTTCAAAGCTCAGTTGGTTAGAGCATCACTCCGGTATCACGAGGTCACGGGTTCAAATCCCATTGAAGTCCAGAATTTTTTCAGGTTTCTTTTTGCAATTGCATAAATTGCATTCACAACTGCCAGGATCATTCTTCATTTGATTTAATATTTACCTCGCCATGCTGAAAAAGCGAAAAATTCATTCGTCCGTGGGAAAATTAACTACACATTCCCGGTGTACAATAGGCGGTAACTCAGAAAATAGGTATATGCAACTCTCAAAAGATCCGGTGCTATAAGATCATAGAGCAAAAGTCTGATTTTGTAAATTTACAGCACGATTTAGATGCACTTTTAGCTTGGTCCTTGTGCAATGAAATGTATTTTCAACCTGCCAAATGTAAAAATGTGCGCATATCAAGGAAACGTGTAAGCCCACCACATACTTACAGTTTACATGGAATTGACCTGGAGGTGGTTAAATCTGAAAAGGATCTTGGGGTTATGATTGTCAATGACACCTCTTGGAAGCTAAGGAGCACATAGTTACGATTGTTGCCAAGGCAAATAGGATGTTGGGTTTCCTAAAGAGAAATTGCGCGGGTCTGGTCGATAGTAATGCTCTTTTGTGCCTTTACTACTCATTAGTACACTTCCATTTATGTTATTGCTCGCAAGTTTGGGCCCCTCAGTCTGTTATAAATCAGTTAATCCTTATCGAGCAGGTACAGAGAACAGCCACGCATTTTATTGTAGGTAGAGACAGAGGTCTGTGTTACAAGGATCGTCTGATTAAATTAAATTTACTTCCGCTAAATTATTGGTTAGAATATCTAGATAT
>JAEMWC010001004.1:55000-92500 GCA_016490735.1 Pachyseris speciosa | reverse complement strand
ATTAAAAACTCAAACTGCAGAAAATACGAAGCTAAGTGGATCACTCTCTGCATTTGCGATGCGTAAGTCAGTTATTTTTCCTTTTCTATCTTCTTTGCACTTGTCTATTGTCAACCCTATTTTCTATGGTCCAACATGGTAGTATTGTGTGTTGTAGACTGTGTGATAAGTAATTTAGCCGGGAACTGAATTTAAAAAAAAAACTAGATACCCAGCAGTCAGAAGTTGACTCAGTGTGTCAGAACTTGAACATTTTCTAAGTGTCAAGAACATTGAGATTTCGCTCTATGCCCAAGCTCGACAGTCGCTTCTAGTAATTATACTTTTAACCCAAGGAAATATTTGCAATCGCTCGAGATTTCTAAACAAACATTTCATGTTCTTAGGGGAATTAAACGAGCTATTTCGAAAAAATTGGTCAACATTTCTGACTGCCGGGTATCTATTTTTTTTTTTTAATCAGTTCCCGGCTGTCGGGTATCTAGACATGTTGTTGTTTGTTAAACGACAAAACAAATCAGCTGAACAGAAATTAAGCTTACTGTTGCAGAGTATTACAAAATGTGCGATGTTACGCTGAGTGAGAAGCAATCCAACAAACCTTTTTTTCTGCGAGATCAATAACGATCCTCTCAGTTGAATTTACTCTGCAACGAAAAAATGTCAATAAGGGGATAGATTCTATGTTTAAACTACAAAAATGCAAGCAAGAGTGAAAACGACACGAAAAGCTCACCTCATGTTTAATCCCGCCATTTTTTACGCAGGGCTGTGCGGAAAGATCACGTGACTAATAGAGAACCCGGCCACGTGATGAAAATGGCGCGATGTGCAAGGAAGATTAAAAAAGAGACAAAATATATAGATATCAGTTAAAAAATATTGACTGGTTATTTGTTTCTGTATGTTTTTAGAGATATCCAGAAAAAATTAACCCCTTGAGATTTTTGCCCGTTACTCGTTTCCTCGTTACTCTGTTGCTCGTTTTAGTAACACCCCGTTTGAATGGACTTTTCAGTCTTATTTATTCATTATAACCAGTGATCTTTCTAGCTACTTGATCAGTTGTTCTTGTTGTTTTTTATATATATGTAGTACTGTGGTATCCCACAAATGTAGCCCTTAGGCTACCTATTTTTTACTAAGCTGACTAGCCTTGAAATTATTGCTAAAACATTTGCCTCATTTTTCTGAACATTTTGATTTTTAAATGAAGGAAAACGGCCACGTGGAAGCAGAGTTATGAATTTTTAAACATTATTTCAATCAGAAATTTTGTGGAAATTTTAATACAAGAGTCAGTATGGATAATGAGAATATTGAGTGACACAAGCATTTGAATTACCTTTTCAGCCATAACCTTAGAACAAAGCAAAGTATCATCACGAAACTTGGCCATCACATAGAACTTTGCCAGGACTATCATTTCATTTGTCAATCAAGTTGCCATGGCAACCCTGATGACGTCACAACACAAATTAATACAAAAATAAACAGAAATTTGAGGAAAATACAGTAATTGCTTTGTACACAATATTAATTCAGCATTAAACCTTTTTGAGAGCAACCAGGGACCATTAAAGTTAAAGGGTTCGGTTTCCATGGCAAACACCTTATTTTAGCTGCTATACATTGAAAATGCACACTGTGCTTATTAGCTTATCAAGAATTGCAATGTTCATCATAATTAACATCCCGGCTGGTTAGAAACTGATAACAATAAAATTAAAGGTGATTGTTTCCATAGTGGCAACTCAATTGGAATCTGCTTAAACATGCTACTGTTGCATTTGAAATGATATGTATACTACATAAGAAAGGTTGGATATAATAAATCCCTGTTCATGACAAAAATGGGTCATGTATATGTATTCAATCCATTTTTTGGTTTAGATAAAACTTTGAATTGGTGACTTCACCCAAAAACAATAGCAAATATAGAATCAGGTAAAGAATAAGGAAAACAATTTTCTTAAGGTTGCGCAGGACTCTGGCTAGACCATCACAACTAGAGTGATAAGTTTTTACTTTCAACATCTGATAATGTGATGATCATGATGTAAAGTTCCCATCCCTAAAATTCCAGAGGAATACTGTGGTTAAGAACATTTCTGAGAGCTAAAATTTTAGAGGAGAACACCTTACTCAGAAATTTGGCATATGACTACATGTATTTGCCATACTCTCGCACAACCTTAAATAATGTAAAGATAACATTAGTTAAGTAAAATTAAATCCTCCTTGTCTAATCTTTAAGTAATGGTATTGTCCATTGTAGATATTTTTGTAGTTCCAGTGATGTCAACGCAGTAAGCCACTGTGTCATTAATTTTGTTTGACAGATATTTTATGTTTCCAGACTTCTAGGACCAGACCGACTGTTAAATTCTTCCTCTGTAAAGGTTTGAGATCCTCACTCTGCAAGGCTGCAGCATCCTAACCAATTTTCTGGCAATAAGGTCCCACAAAGATGCTTTTGTTCAGACTAACAGTATCTGTCAAAAGGGGTTGCAAACATTTATAAGTTCCTGCTTAAAATTCTTTGATAGCTAAGAATGTTGAATGTTGAATGTTGAATGTTGAACTGAACAACACCAACCAAAGAAATAGTCAAGAAAAACTCAACAGGAGTAATAAACGTAAGCCAGGCATAAAAATAGTGTTACTAAAAGCCAGAATCGAAAAACTGCAACGAGAAAAAGAGTAATAGCACAAACGGTTTAGGTGCAATTTGTTTTTAGACATTTAGGGATTCACCCAGGTCAGCTGTATTCGTGCAGTAAAATAAAATTGATGAATACGTGAGAGAGAAAAACTAAGCATACAATCAATAAATAATTTAGAAAAGCAGAGAAAAACAAGGAACTATTGCTTACCTTCTGTTTTCTCCAAATCAAACAGGCTCGTTGAAATTGACGGCCCCTCAGCATCGCAGCAAACTTGATGAAGCTGGTCCTCGCTTTCTGCAGTGTGCGACAAACGCAGACTGCAGATTTGCAGAACACAGAGCTGCGCGCAGACCTGCAGACTTGCAGACCACAGACTTGCAGACCGCAGACCTGCAGACTTGGAGACTCAATGAATTGGTTTTCTTGCCAGTAGAACTTAATCAGTCCTCATCTAAATATAATCACCCTTATCGATTAGTTGAAATTGTTTGCTATGAAATGAAAAACGAATGAGAGATGGTAAGTCCTGAAAAGGACGGTAAGGAGCTCTACTCTATCCCGCGGTTTATAGCATGTAGATGGGAGTGTTGAGATAGTTACATATGCCATTAGTTGTTGTTAAATTTTTAAATAAGGAAGCTCTAGATGTTCAGTTTTTTTACAGTTTTAAAGTCAACTAAGGAAACACCATTACAAGCTAGGCCAGTTGAGTTTATTTCAGTCACAGAATAGAAAATATATGACAAATAAAAAGTACGTTTACATTGATTGCCTTGTGAACATGTTGGTGACTTTTTTGTTCATCCTCTTCTGGCTCAACGATTGGTAATAAGAATAAGGCGCCATCTAACATTAGAGAAAAAGTTTCAACAAACTGTAACAGTCTAATGATAGTTGCAAAAGGTTTAAGAAAAATGTCATTTTTCACGCATAGCGGTTCGCTTAAGGGCTGTGGGTGAGCAGAAGTCTAACAAAGCAATCAAGACAATCAAAAAGTCTTTATCCATAGCTTTATCGCATTTTTCTCTTTCAATAGAAAATTTTTTAAGTTATATTTTCAAAAAAAATCTTTACAAGAGGGAAAGCTGAAAAAACAAAAAGAGAACTAGAGAAGGCCAATTCTTCCCCCGGGGGTTGCTGCCTTATGTGGCCTATACAGGAATGTGCCGCTGGACAGGGTGTGGTTTTTTTTACCTCTTTGTCCTAAGTGGGGTATATAATTTCATGCTATCTCTCCAAGGCGGGCATTTTGTCCTTTGTCCTAAACAGCGTAATAAAATTGAGGGTGTTGTTCTCAACATGGTATGTTTTGTAGGATGTTTTTTGTCCTAAACAGGGTCAGCGTTTCAAACCCTCAGCAGCTCACTGATCTCCCCGATCACCTATACCAAATATTTGTCAATTACCCCCCTCCCCCGTGAGTTCCGAACGTGTCTATAAGTCTGCAGGTCTGCAGGTCTGCGGTCTGCAAGTCTGCAGTCTGCGTTTGTCGCACCACAGGCCGACCACCTTATGAGTGTGTTGACATGTGACAAGTACGGAAATACAAAGAAATATATGGCGGTTACGACTAAGACACTGAATAATATAATTTGAATGCAACTTATATTATTCAGTGTCCTAGTCGTAACCGCCATATATTTCTTTGTATTTCCGTACTTGTCACATGTCAACACACTCATAAGATGGTCAGCCTGTGGTCGCTCACCGCGCTTTCCGCTATGACGTCTGGAACACGCGTTGGCCACATATTATAATTCGCTTTCCGGCGCGTGAAAGCGCTCCAAATTCTACTTTTTTTCGATCAACAAAACCTTTATAGCCTGAAAAATACTCTAAGTGTGGTTTAAACTGAATAATAAATCGAAAAGGCTTCGAAAATCGTTTATAGTTTCGATAAACAGTGATATCTCGCGAACAACGCCTGTTAAAGCAACGAAACCACTGTCCAGGGTTCCCTTGTTCCTTTTTCCTTTATTTTTTAATTGACAGCACTGCGGAATCGATTTTTGCATACCCTAGGTCAGGTCAGATTTTGTCAAGCATGGGGGACACGCCTCAGTTGCGTCTCCCGATGACCGAATTGCAACTTTCATCGGATATTTAAGATAGAAATACGCGGCAAATCACGATGAATTTTACAAGTTTTATTCTTTGATGTATTTTCTAAAGGTTAGTAAATTTTAATTGGAAAAAAATCCACTGTGTTAAAGAAACGAAAGGAAAACTGAAGCAAAGGTTCTTGTTTTGCTTGATTTCGCGTAGTTTGATCACGTGACGAAACTCCCTAGACTCTCATAATTTTGAACTTGAAAATGGCTTCATAACGACTCCGAAACGCTTATGTATTTAGAACCAAACCTTTGCTTATAAACATGTATCTTGTTTGTAAATACCTAAGAACACATTCAGGTTGTCACGCAGACCTTACCTTTTCTTCTCCGCTTGAACTCCTCTGATGCAATCTTCTTCTCGAACGCCTCAACTTGTGGTAGTAAGTCCGGTTTTTCTGCTTCAATAAGCGTTTTTAAAAAATATAGTTGTCTGATCCCTAGGTTATTCGTTTTTTCTAATTCTGTAAACAAAGCGCGTGAATCTCTGATGTTGCCTTCTACATTCTGAGCAATCTTTCCTCTGCAACTTGAAACTAGTCGTTCCAGATGACCACCCTCTGGTTCGTCGAGTACGCTGCTTATGCGTTCAAGTAAATTGTTGTACTCCCTTCTTTTGATCTCAAAGTTTTCGACCCTCTCTAGAAAGTTCCATTTTCCTAGCTCTCTTAGAACATCCTTCAATATCCCGAGATGATCAATTCCAAGGTTTTCCTGTTCCTCCAGCTCCTGAAATAACGAAAGAGCATCTGTGATGGTGACTTCCCTCCCTTCCGCAATGAATCCTTTGCAGATAAATAACAACCGTTGACGATCAGACGGCCAATGGATTTCCTGGCTTGTTTCATACAACAAATTACGGTATTCGACAGACATAAGGCAAGGAAAGAAAGCCGAGTATTCATGAATTGAAGCAAGACTATGTCGATTACATTTGAGCCATTGCATTTAATCTTGCAGACGGAACTGTTTAATTTTCGCGGGTCGCGGGTGAATTGTCGCGGGTCGCGGGTCGCGGGTACGTCTGTGCGTGTAGAAGGCTAATTTGTTCGGATCCGTCTTTGACGTCAGTGAATTTTGCATAAACAGAAGATTATCATCCAGTATAAAATAGTTTCGCAGAATACGACAAGCTTATTGAAGTGATAGTTACCGTAAACCTTCAGGGGTGCCTTTCGGAAAATCGCACCTGTGTGCAAGCATTCAAACGAAAAACTGACAATGTTTGCTCAACCGAATTAATAGCCTTTGCGTTAGGACGGACATCCAAACAAACTGGACTATATCATTCAGGAGAAAATAGGCTAACAAAAAATATGAGGCTTTTACGGTATTCCAATTGGTTCCTGTGAAAATCCATTAAAAAGTTGGCCACTAGAATTTTTTCTACGCGTGTAACGCGCTTGGGTGTCACGGGAAAATATTTCGAATTTGTAAAAGCCTCGTTCACTGAATTTGGTGCGGTAACGTGTGAGGAACATTTTCGCTAAGTTCCGTTAAAATCTGATAAATCTAGCTTAAGATTATCGTTGAAAATAGTTAATGTTTGTCACTGACTTGTAATCTTTAGGCGGTTCTTAAGCCTTCATCAGTTATAAGGACGCTTGATGTTGTAAAAAAAACAACGTTGCGCGAGCGCTATGCGTGTGACTAGAGAGAATGTTTCTGCGCGAGATTTTTAAGTTAAAAGGGGTCCCAAACATTTATAGACTTCTGGGATGACGATGTGGTCCCAGCGTTCGTATCTTTCACAGACATTGTCAAAGTCCATCTGATGGTGACATTCGTGGACATGGCTCGCACTTTTGGAATTTTCATCAAACATCAATACAGCCTTTTTATGCCTAGAAACCCGCGTCTTCAGTGATCGAGTCTAATAATATCGGGTTTAATTTTCTATTTGTTTGTGTAGGTGGTAATCTGTCGCAAAACTGTATTTATAAACTCGCACCTCTTACAGATTCAAATTGTCTCTGCAAATTTGTCCCTGCAGACTACGGTTTATCTTAAACCATTTTAAACTGTTTCTTTTTCTTCCAACGGAAGGACACTTACAAGGGAGGTGTGACTTTTTCAATCGATTGTTCACTGTTTTCGTTTCAGTTTATTAACCCCACTGGTCTGAAAGAAATAAAGGACGGCGTTTCATTTCGTTAAAATATCTGGAGTTTTAAACGCTTCAATTCGGAATGAAACGCCCCATAAGTCACTAAATTATAACCAATGGGGTTGTTGACAGAAGTTAAGCGCTTCGCTAGTTTCATTTTAACTGCCATTTCCCATGCAGACATTCTTTCACCCGCGCCTGCGAAACGAATAAAGAGAACAATTTATTTGCGTAACAATTATTTCAGCGGCGCGGTTTTGAGCGAATTTCTCTGAGAATGAAGCGCTTTAAAAGCGCGAGAACTCGGCCAGTGCAATTGTTAAAGCAGTTGATAAAGTGCTTTGAACCCGGCCAGAGTATGCGTCGCAAGCAAAACTTTTGCTTATATGTCAGTCAATTCTAAAAGTGCCAATCCCTCCCCAAGGGCATACCCCGGGTATTTGATCCGAAATTTGTCTCGCACGGTGGGCATTTGACTATCGGCTAAACATTGGTCGGCGGTCGCCAGCTAAAGGGTTTGGTGCGTCTTTCTTTATCCAGCCCTGCTTGCACTAAGGCGTATTAGGCCCTCATACGGGGATTTTCTCAATAGTTTCACAATGAAAGCGCGCAGGGCGGTTCAGGTCATGTTATAATTAAAATTATTTGAAACTCTGTTAGTTCCTAAGGACTAACACTTTGAGCACATGGGATGAGGGAATGCCAAATATGTACCAAAAACAAAGTGATGGGGACACACATGGTATAGTAGTGATTCTGGTGCGGCCGTTTTTAGGCTTTATTTTCCATTTTTAAGCCTTTTTTCTGCATCTTCTCGCGGTACCACCAGCCACCCCAACCACGAGAAGATGCAGAAAAAAAGGCTTAAAAATGGAAAATAAAGCTTAAAAACGGCTGCACCAGAATGCACTACTATACATATGTGTTTGCACCAGCCAGTTTCAACCAGTTTCAACCAGGCAAACCGCTTTCAATCAGTTTCAACCAGTTTCAAACGCGTAAGTGCACCAGAGCAACAGCCCTTTTAAAGAAATGCTTCCACAGGGTATAAAAAGGCATGGCGGCAGCAGAAATGCAGGAAGAGGTCCTGAACGACTATTATGTCCCTGCCGCGCAAGCAGGGGCAGCCTTCGGAGAGCCGATTTTGGAGCATCCACCCGAGTTCAGGGATATTCCTCCTCCAAGATGGGACATGTTTAGAGTTTCACAAACAGATTTTGATAATTGGCTTCGTGTTTGGAGAATGGACGTTGATCCCGACCACCCCAACAGAAGAGACATCTTTAAATTCACTGAAAAAACAATGAAAAGAAAAGCTTTTGAGGTTCTTCAAAAAGAAGTGAAAGAGTTGATGAGTGTTTAAGCAAGTTTTGCGTTGGAAGTCTTTTTTAAACGCGACAAGCGAACTGACTTTGGGCAATGGGAAGAAGAACAAAAAAGAAACTATTTCAAAGAAGAACCAAAAGTTTTCATAAAAGCAAACGTCAAAAGACAATTCATGTACAGATTTCAAAGATTTATTGATATGATCAAAGGTGAAATTATTGAAAACTGGTCGGAGTTGGGTTCTGGATGGGAAGTTGATAAAATAACAAAAGCAAATGTCAACGTTGCGCGGTACCAACCTTTCAGAGGGGGGAGTTATATCCGCCTTCCAAAGAAGCTGGCAAACAAAGCTATTATCAACGTCAAAAACACAGACAACAAATGTTTGAAATGGGCTTTGAAAGCGGCTTTGTTTCCTGTTCAACAAAATCCAGAACGAACAAGCAAATACTCGAAACACGCATAAGCCTTATTTTAGCAAAATAAGTATTATTTTATATACAACAATTCAGGCAATGAAGCTTGCGAATTGCCTGAATTGTTGTATATAAAATAATACTTAATTTTGCTAAAATAAGGCTTATGGATGATTTCTGTACCAGAACCCTCATACTACATGTGTGTCCAACTGCTCCTATCGTCTTGTCACAGAACTGGCTCTCTTTTTCCCAACCCCTTCAGACCCAATCTATGGGGCGAGGAGTAACTTCTGGTACAGGACTAACTGTATATTCTTCAAGAGAAGTTGCTAAACATACCACATCACACAGGAACCTGCGTAGCAAGCGTTTTCGTTGGATTTTGTTTTGTTGTTGTTGTTGTTGTTTTTTTGTATTTTTTGACCGCGTGAAATTCTCAAATAGGCTATATATTTTACCAACCAGTTTCTCATGGACGTTAGACATTTGACATTTTACGTGCTGTCACAACCTCTCATGAACAAATTACAAACTTTGAACAGCAAAACATGATTAAACGAAAGCTCTACAACCGATTAAGAACACCACGCCGGACAATGGACATGGAAATGACAATCGACAGAAATTTTCAAGAAGACTCCATCAAACTGGAAAGGTTAAAAGGGGGGGGGCTTTAAGAACCAATAAGAAATTATGTCTGGGAGCAGTTCAGTACATGATCCATTTGTAGAGAATAAACTCAAAACTTTTTTATTATGAGCCTTGCGCCTTCCTCGTGACACTAAATGGCCGAGTAACTGCAGGTTAAAACATAAAACGCCTTTTTTTTTAGCAGTTTATGCTCAAGGGACCTCAAAAACTCACTTACTTGGTTAAGATCACCTGCAATGATTAGAATGGTGTGACAAAGTAGAACATAGTGTAAATACGAACCAACAAAACAGCAACGTTGAGTTCCTACAGTCAGTACTGGTATTATATTTGAGTGATTTCCTTTTAGAGAGTGACCATTTAATACAGGTGACGACAATAGAAACAGCTCGTTGGGACTTAGTAAAGGGTGACCGCGACCGTTTAATAGAGGTGATCTGTATTAAAATACAGTTCAAAATTACAGTAATTAAGGGAAGTAATTTTCGGAACTTTGACAACTGACCGCTTGATAGAGGGTCACTGCTTAATGCGGTGCCGCTTAATACAGGTTGTACTGTAGCATGTTAAAGATGACGGCAGTCTTTCCTTTAAAGTCTTGAAATGTGCCCAGGCAAAAAATAAAATTGAGCTTGCTTAAAATTCACCTTCAGTTAGACGAAGAATAACTTCGTGTCACGAGCACGAACCAACTTGATGAGATCGAGTTATTTTGCGGTTCAAATCTCATCATCATTGTCATCATCATCATCATCATCATCATCATCATCATCATCATCATCACCATCGCCATCACCATCGTCATTGCCGTCACCACCACCATCGCCATCACCATTGCCATTGCCATCACCATCGCCATCATGATCACCATCGCCATTGCCATCACCATCGCCATCGCCATCGTCAGGTCATATCAATCTTCCTCCGTCTACAAATAGATTATCAGCCCGTTGTTATGAAGTCCCACACTGTATCCTGGAGTGAATCTCGGCCTGTCCCTCCCAAAAGAATCGGAAAGAGCTCCTATACGATGTGGTTTGCTGGTTTGCAATAGAGTTTCGCATAGCCACCTAAGCCGTGCGTTTTTAAATTGTCTCCGGCTCATAATCAATGTTCAGCGATTCCTTTCTTTCCCAAGATCCCAAGAGACACATCTACACCTACATCGGCCAGAAAAGGTAACTGAAGGCCTTCGCAATAAGGCGAGCACTCTGATATCACAGTTGACAATTTTAAAACGGATATCTATGGTTGAGAAATTAAAGGATCAGGAAGGCCCAGCTCTGTCTAATTAACGAGCCGGAATTCAATGCCTACGTAAATTGCAAAAGGGCATCGAACCCTCTAACCATTGGCAAGTTTGGATGAAATCAGTAGCCGCCTTAACAGGGAGTTACCACCATTAACTGAAAACATCCCCAAAGTTTTTTTTTAATCCTTTTGATTCTCTTGTACGGTGTGAACCGATGATCACACCATTTTGCTAATCAGTTTCTGGTGAATTGTGGATAGATCCAGTCCTTTGTGGGGGGCAAACGGTCAAAATTACAATTTTAAATTACATCCTATAATGAATGGCCGTTTGCCCCCACAAAGGACTGGATCGACCCACAATTCACCAGTGTATGAGTTTGGGTCAAACGTCTGAGATATGGCTGTTAGGATATACAGTCTCCTGTAAGCTACCACGCTCCAGTTTGCGACCACTTTTCCAAAACACCATTTTTTTCCAATCACATCACTGTATTAGGACAAGAGTAAGTAGCCTGTGTGGCATGCACTAGTAATTGCATCTAAACCCAAAAATGTTTTTTAGCAAAAATAAATATTTGCACCTGTTTGAAACGCATTGCGCCTTTTTTACCAAATCGTGACTAGTTATTTTGACTTTGCTAGGGTGTTAAAGTTGCAAAATCAGGCCGTCGTCTGCCCCACGACCGAGTCAGAAGGGGCTTGGGTCTATTCTCGATTTGACGTTACAAACTGATTGCATGCAAAGCAGTTTGTAACGTCAAATCGAGAATAGACCCAAGCCCCTTCTGACTCGGTCGTGGGCAGACGATGGCCTGATTTTGCAACTTGAACACCCTAGAAAAGTCAAAATAACTAGTCACGATTTGGTAAAAAAGGCGCAATACGTTTCAAACAGGTGCAAAGGTTTACTTTAGCGAAAAAAAATTGGGGTTTAGGTGCACTTTAATAGCAAATTGTGTTAGTGTCAATACAGGCATGTCGACTATAAACGCAATACTAAAAATTCAAATTCGTGTTATACACAGGTTTTAGATCCTTTTTACTGACAGTAAAAATATGTCGTAGAAAACAAATTTCCTTACCGTATAAATACCTAAATATTCTATATCATAAAACTACTTCTATTACAAAATATATGCTATTGTTGTCACATTACATGACCCTGTAAAAATAACAGGAACAAAATGTCCTTGAACAGGCAAAATAAGCTAGAAATAAGCTACTGTTGGATAAATATATGTGAGAAATTCATTGAAATATTTTTCTCTTCAACAACAAGCCACACACATGGAAACAACTACACTGCAAACCTGGTATTAAAATCCATTATTTCTTTCAGCTAAAAACTGTGCAATTTGTACTCGCTTTTCACCCAGCGTTGTAAACATTTTGTTTGAAGCTTCAAGTTACATACTGTCTTCACTATTTACTGCAAAATACGTTCTATTGATGCAAAAATAGGAAAGACCTTGCAAAACTCTGTTTTGCTCCCGGAGCATGCTCCAGGGTCAGTTTGCACGATCAGTGTACACGAAGCCGGAAGCATTTTGCTCAATTTGCTCCCGGATATTCAACCGGTTTAATATCATGGAGCATTTTGCGGGATGGAAATACTGCTCCCGGGGATTGATTATACCTATAAAATCGTCAATACAAGTCGAAACCCTTCGTGTATAAAGGCCTTCAAAATCACGCGCTTGAATCCGGAATACCATTACACTGTAAAGAAAACCATTGAAATTTCCTTCAGATACAAACTTGCCTAGAAACAAGCTACTACTACTAGATATGGAATTAAACTAAACAAAAACAAAACTGAAATGTTTTCGTATAAAGTGCACGTCCAAAATAAACTGAATACAAAAACCATTCTTAAAACCCGTTATTTCCTTCAGTTCAAAATTCTTACTCGGCAACTACATGGTGGTTGTAAAACGTCTACTCCAAGACTTCAGTTAAACGCAATCAGTTCGTGCAAATAGAATTATCCACTCATAAGCTTTACATTCAAGAATATTCAATAACTAATTGTTCCCTATTAGGGGACTTTAGATTTGAGTACGAGTACGAGATCGAGAACAAGTACGATTTTCAAATTTCAAACCCGTCGCTTCCACAGATCCCTCATTCAGCCCTATTGCTTAATAACAGAAAAGGAGATTTTAGAAACAGGATTTATGTACGGAGTGATTATGTAAGGCGCGCGAACTAGATGTAAAAAGTCGTACTCGTCCTAAATCTCGTACCCGTTGTCAAATCTAAAGCTCCCTAATAAAGTGTGTGCGGCGACGTTCTTTTTATCCCTGTATTTTTCTTGGAACTCTTAAAATTTCTCCTAAACCTAAGCAATATGAAAAGCTCTAATGTGCCCACGATAATTTATTTACAACAAGCTGAACTCCTTTCCAGCTACAATTAAAATGTCGGCGGAGGTTGATTCCCGCTCTTACGATCCAGGATGTTTGGCGGGATTGAATTCTTATGATTTAGAAAATTAGTCTGGTATTTTTGGCGACATTTTTGGGGCTTCCTTGAGCAGCGGCTGCCTACGGAACTGTCAAACTCACCGAAAGCTGGAACGTAACTCCATCCGCACGCGTGACAAATTGGAATAAAGATATTCGAAATAGCTTGCTTATCATCAAAGTCGGGAGTTAGAAACAGTAAATCAATGTTAAATAGTTTGATTTCTACGCTCTTTCGAATCCGTTAATATTTTTTCTTTGAAATTTCGGAAAATATGTGGCGACGAAAATTTCCAGCATGTAGTGAAAATATTTCGTAGGCAATTTTCTCCTGATATAAAATACTTCTACTCACAATGTTTTTGGCAATGACTATTCTGCGAATCCTAAGAAACAAAAAGGCAGGCTTTTTTCTAATGGAATCAGAGTTTGAAGAACGTTCACTAATTGATCTGAATGTCGTTCTCGCTAATGTTTAACTGTATTGTTTCTTTTTTTAAGGTGCAGTCATCAGTTACCAAATTGTAGATTTAAACAAAACAAAAAGCCTTGGAGCACAATAAAACCAGGACTTTTACTTGATATTATTCGATTGTCTTCATCAAAGGATTGATTTCACGTAAATAGATGAAACCTGTTCCTCTTGCTACTCTCTTCGCTCTGTTACAAATAATCTTCTTGTTGAACCTAGAGCTAAGCTTACCACTTATGGTTTTCGGTCCTTTTCATTCGCTGCTCCGAGACTTTGGAAAAGGTTACCTCCAGATATTCGTTCTTGCTTCTCAGTTGGTAGTTTTAAAAGTAGACTCAAAACGTTCCTCTTTACATTATTTCTTGATAATAGGAAATTTAATTAGTTATTTCTTTTTTTTTTAATTAATCATTTTATTTTTATCGACTGATTTGATATTTCTTTCATCATTTGATTCTATCATTTTCATTTTAATAATTGTTGTTTGAAATAATAATATTTTATAGATCGCTTACAAAATTAATAATATTTATTGTATAATAACTTTCCATAGAATTTAATGTTTTTTTTTAGATCGTTTTATTGTAAATTACTGTAAATTGCAAACTGTAAAGCGCCATGGACAGTGATATATGGATATGAGCGCTATATAAATAAATAAAGTTAATTAGCTAGTAACTAAACGTTATCGAAGCAATAAAGTTAACTCCATGATCCACTTAAATTCATAGCGCTGATAAACTCTTACATGATTACACTGCACGCAATAGGAAACAGCTAAAAACGTGCTCCCTTGGATTTGAGATATTTAACAGCTTCAGCTTTACCGTTTCTTGTTGCAATCATTAATGGTGTTTCTCCATCCCTGTTTCTTGAATCAATGTCAAGTCCCAGAGATAGTAGCTTCTCAATAATGACGACACTGTCTCCTTGTGCAGCCCAGTGCAACACACTCCACCCATTGTTGCTTCTCAAAGTTGTGTCTGCTCCTCTTCCTATCAGGCTAAGGAACGCATCTCGCCTGCCTTTACCAGCTGCAATCATTAATGGTATGAAACCATCCCTGCTCCTTGAATCAATGTCAAGTCCCAGAGATAGTAGCTTCTCAATAATGACGACAATGTCTCCTTCTGCAGCCCAGTGCAACACACTCCACCCATTGTTGTTTTTCAAAGTTGTGTCTGCTCCTCTTCCTATCAGGGTAAGGAACGCATCTCGCCTGCCTTTACCAGCTGCAATCATTAATGGTGTTTCTCCATCCCTGATTCTTGAATCAATGTCAAGTCCCAGAGATAGTAGCTTCTCAATAATCACGACACTGTCTCCTTGTGCAGCAGAGTGCAACACACTCCACCCATTGTTGTTTTTCAAAGTTGTGTCTGCTCCTCTTCCTATCAGGGTAAGGAACGCATCTCGCCTGCCTTTACCAGCTGCAATCATTAATGGTGTTTCTCCAATCCTGTTTCTTGAATCAATGTCAAGTCCCAGAGATAGTAGCTTCTCAATAATCACGACACTGTCTCCTTGTGCAGCAGAGTGCAACACACTCCACCCATTGTTGTTTTTCAAAGTTGTGTCTGCTCCTCTTCCTATCAGGGTAAGGAACGCATCTCGCCTGCCATTAGAAGCTGCAATCATTAATGGTGTTTCTCCAATCCTGTTTCTTGAATCAATGTCAAGTCCCAGAGATAGTAGCTCCTCAATAATGACGATACTGTCTCCTTGTGCAGCCCAGTGCAACACACTCCACCCATTGTTGTTTCTCAAAGTTGTGTCTGCTCCTCTTCCTATCAGGGTAAGGAACGCATCTCGCCTGCCTTTACCAGCTGCAATCATTAATGGTGTGAAACCATCCCTGCTCATTGAATCAATGTCAAGTCCCAGAGATAGTAGCTTCTCAATAATGACGATACTGTCTCCTTCTGCAGCCCAGTGCAACACACTCCACCCATTGTTGTTTTTCAAAGTTGTGTCTGCTCCTCTTCCTATCAGGGTAAGGAACGCATCTCGCCTGCCTTTACCAGCAGCAATCATTAATGGTGTTTCTCCATCCCTGATTCTTGAATCAATGTCAAGTCCCAGAGATAGTAGCTTCTCAATAATCACGACACTGTCTCCTTGTGCAGCAGAGTGCAACACACTCCACCCATTGTTGTTTTTCAAAGTTGTGTCTGCTCCTCTTCCTATCAGGGTAAGGAACGCATCTCGCCTGCCATTAACAGCTGCAATCATTAATGGTGTTTGTCCATCCCTGTTTCTTGAATCAATGTCAAGTCCCAGAGATAGTAGCTTCTCAATAATGACGACACTGTCTCCTTGTGCAGCACAGTGCAACACACTCCACCCATTGTTGTTTTTCAAAGTTGTGTCTGCTCCTCTTCCTATCAGGGTAAGGAACGCATCTCGCCTGCCTTTACCAGCTGCAATCATTAATGGTGTGAAACCATCCCTGTTCCTTGAATCAATGTCAAGTCCCAGAGATAGTAGCTCCTCAATAATGACGACACTGTCTCCTTGTGCAGCACAGTGCAACAAACTCCACCCATTGTTGTTTTTCAAAGTTGTGTCTGCTCCTCTTCCTATCAGGGTAAGGAACGCATCTCGCCTGCCTTTACCAGCTGCAATCATTAATGGTGTTTCTCCATCCCTTCTCCTTGAATCAATGTCAAGTCCCAGAGATAGTAGCTTCTCAATAATGACGACACTGTCTCCTTGTGCAGCACAGTGCAACACACTCCACTCATCGTTTCTTTTCAAAGTTGGGTCTGCTCCTTTTCCTATCAGGGTAAGGAACGCATCTCGCCTGCCATTAGAAGCTGCAATCATTAATGGTGTTAAACCATCCCTGCTCCTTGAATCAATGTCAAGTCCCAGAGATAGTAGCTTCTCAATAATGACGACACTGTCTCCTTGTGCAGCACAGTGCAACACACTCCACCCATTGTTGTTTTTCAAAGTTGTGTCTGCTCCTCTTCCTATCAGGGTAAGGAACGCATCTCGCCTGCCTTTACCAGCTGCAATCATTAATGGTGTGAAACCATCCCTGTTTCTTGAATCAATGTCAAGTCCCAGAGATAGTAGCTTCTCAATAATGACGACACTGCCTTCTTGTACAGCACAGTGCAACACACTCCACCCATTGTTGTTTTTCAAAGTTGTGTCTGCTCCTCTTCCTATCAGGGTAAGGAACGCATCTCGCCTGCCTTTACCAGCTGCAATCATTAATGGTGTGAAACCATCCCTGTTCCTTGAATCAATGTCAAGTCCCAGAGATAGTAGCTTCTCAATAATCACGACACTTCCTCCTTGTACAGCCCAGTGCAACACACTCCACCCATTGTTGTTTTTCAAAGTTGTGTCTGCTCCTCTTCCTATCAGGGTAAGGAACGCATCTCGCCTGCCTTTACCAGCTGCAATCATTAATGGTGTTAAACCATCCCTGCTCCTTGAATCAATGTCAAGTCCCAGAGATAGTAGCTTCTCAATAATGACGACACTGTCTCCTTCTGCAGCACAGTGCAACACACTCCACTCGTTGTTTTTCAAAGTTGTGTTTGCTCCTCTTCCTATTAGGGTAAGGAACGCATCTCGCCTGCCATTAGAAGCTGCAATCATTAATGGTGTTAAACCATCCCTGCTCCTTGAATCAATGTCAAGTCCCAGAGATAGTAGCTTCTCAATAATGACGACACTGTCTCCTTGTGCAGCACAGTGCAACACACTCCACCCATTGTTGTTTTTCAAAGTTGTGTCTGCTCCTCTTCCTATCAGGGTAAGGAACGCATCTCGCCTGCCTTTACCAGCTGCAATCATTAATGGTGTTTCTCCAATCCTGTTTCTTGAATCAATGTCAAGTCCCAGAGATAGTAGCTTCTCAATAATGACGACACTGTCTCCTTGTGCAGCCCAGTGCAACACACTCCACTCATTGTTGTTTTTCAAAGTTGGGTCTGCTCCTCTTCCTATCAGGGTAAGGAACGCATCTCGCCTGTCATTACCAGCTGCAATCATTAATGGTGTTGAACCATCGCTGACCCTTGAATCAATTTCAACCCCGTCAGATAGCATTGCCTCAATGCCATCACTGTCTCCTCTTTCTGCCGCTGAGAGAAGCGTCTTGTGAGCCTGACTGTTAGCAGTTTCATCACTCATATGGCGACTGTCTTTTATGTTAACTGAAAGGGATATCAAAAGGAAAGGTGAGAGAGTAATAAAACGTAGTCTGCGTCTTTTTAGCGGTAGGCCGGCACAGGCAACGAATTTCATTCTGACTGATTTGTCATTCGAGAAACGCCCGACCGGTTGCTTGGTAGTTCTGTTGATTTTAACGTTGCACAGAACACTTAACGCCTGAATATATCTATAAAACAAATTTTTGGGATGGGTGTTTTCTTTCAATCTTTAAATCTCTGAATTTTGAAAATCGATTCCCCTGACATTTTAGAGGATTTTAGCGGCTGGTAGAACTACATCACGATTGTTGTTGTCCCCGCTAATCAACCTTTAAGGTGATTTTTAGGCCATTGAAGTTAGAACTGTAGAAATGCAATTTTTGAGTCCAGGTTTACTGATTGAAAAGCTCAGTAAAGTAAACGGTTTTATTACATATTGGACAGTGATAACCTCTTTTGCGTGACAGAGGGAGATTTTATTTGGGTGATAAAAAGTTGAAACGTTCGATCCTCTTTAAGAAAATCTTTTTTTTGTTTTTTTTTTTTTTGCAATAGCGCTTCTGTCTCATTACAATACACAACACAGTACACAAGAAATATGTCTCCTGAAATTCTATACTGACTTGCCAAGAAAACTGAGACACAAAATTGCAGTTTTTCCGTATCCCAAAACTATACGAGTACCTTTCGGTGTATGCGCCGTATTACAGTCCAGGAAAAGGGTTTTCATCGTTTGAATAATAAATTGCGAATTTATATTTTGCGCAGTTTCCATGACGAGATGATCAACTGCGCATTACAATAATGGATGAAATAAAATAACTAAATGAATGTCTTTTTGGAAATATCGTTTTGGAAGCAACTATTTCTGAAACGTAAATTCATCGGTCAGCAAGCATTCCTATCATAACTCCCGCCGATGACAACAGTCATGCACCATAAAGCCAGTCTAAACTTTCAAGGAATAAAAAAAAAGCCGAGTGGGTTGAAAAACTCAACGATCTACGTAATACACGTTTAAGTGCTTTGAAACTTGACGTTAGTTTAAAGGGTCCGCTGCTTTCGGAACTTTACAGTATCTTTGTTTTCACTCAGGAAGTACCGAACCCTTCTGGCAAAGCTGTCAATTTAAGAAACATTCCGTGCTGATGACTTTTTGCTGGCAGCCGAGAAGGTCGTTATCCCTGTGAGCATTACGAGAAAATGTAACCCAGAAAATGGCCGATCAGAGCCCGTAGATATGCTATACGAGCTCTAAATATTACCCATATAATGCACTTGATCCAACCAATCAGACCACGATAATTTCATCGAACATTTCATAAAAGCGCTTATTTAATTTCAGGCCTCATGAATGACGGCTTGTTAGAGAGCGAGGGCTTATTTCAAATCTTAAACACGCCGTTTTCGTCTTAAAATAATTTTTGTACAAAACTCAAACAACTGCAGTAAAACTTTATCTTTTTTTTTAATACAGAGCAGCAAACAGTATTGTGTTTTGAGTGTATATTTGTTTAAAAACGAACCAACTGGGCCGCATGAAGTAGATTTCGTGAGAGGGAATAGGAGGGACTAATTACAAAATCTTACATCCCAGCGAGGGGCGGGGGGGCCTTATTACAATAACCTACTTTCAAACGGTGGGCGTATTAGAGAGGGGGTTTAATAGACAGGGGGGACTTAATATAGCTTTTACGGTGAGCAGGTGAAATAACATCCACTACTCAAGAATTTTGATACACGAGGAGTATCACACTTCAGGAATCACCAAACGTTTTGTTAGGTTCCAGATGATTTAGTAGGTACTTGTTGACCGAGTGGGAAAGCTGTACGGGAACATGTTTGTCTGATGGTGTGATTACTGACCCTGGAACAAAACTGCCATGGTTTGTGGTACAATTTTGTTAAGTAGTCACAGCAATGCTTATTAAGTTAGATTAAATTTCTTCCTCTACATGTATATATGCGCCTGGTAAAACCTGCCTTCAAAAAAGTTAGAATCATAAAGTTTAGAAGTATCTAAGCTTCAATAGAGGTTGCCGTAATGGTACACATTGTTCTGAAACAAACATTTTAAATCAACTAAGGCCTTTTCTTGTTAGAACAAATTAAAGCTATTTGTTAAACGTTGTCTTACCTTCCTCTTTTGCAAGTGGGACCAAGGGGAAGTCATTTTTCAAACATGTTGCAAAGAACTGCACTGAAGCCACGAGACTTGGAAAAAGGTGATCCTGCGATGGGACATGAACACAAACAATGCAACTTTAAGTAAATTACTTGGATATAACTCATAAGGAATGAATGAAAAAAAGCTCTTTTTCCGCACAAGCAGAGACAAATAAAAGCCAGTTCAGCACTGACAATAATAACTTTGAAACTTAAATTTGAACAAGAGGCTACAATTAGCCTAAACTCGTGCCTGCAAAGTACAATACAAGAATATCAGAGAAAATAATAATGATAATGATAAAAAAACAGAGCCAAATCACAGAGCCGAGACTCGAGATATGGTCACAGAAACCCTCAAAATTACTCGTCGAAGCATCTCTTGCAGAACAACAATGAAAAGAACCGAATTTGAGCTTTGAAAACATCTTTCAACCTTCCGTGCTGAGTTGCATGTGCCCACTCACGTTACGTGCTGGCCGACCCTCTGTTAACATAGCCTGCGTGCAGACGTCTCCTATTTCCTTTCACGTTGCGCGTACAACAAAGGAAATAGGAAACGTCTGCACGCAGGCTACTCGTTCCCGACCCCTTCTGTGCAGTAGCGTGTGCTGAACACGTGTTCTGACCAAATCGCGACACGAAGACGAAAAATAAAGATTCAGAGCCGAATCCAAGACTCTTCGCCTTTCAGGCACGAGTAATGAAGGGAAGTAAATTGGGCAAAATTTACTTGAAACTTCGCAACTTTTACGCATTAAGTTTTGTTTGGTACAAGTAACATAAATGGATACTTGAAGTAAAAAATTTGCATCAAGATGGAGTAGCCTACTCCAGGCTCTCAGATATATGGGGGAAGCGCGTGAGAATGAGCAAAGAAAATTACCGTGAAGGGTGGATGTTCTTCCCTTGTTCTGAGCGCATTGTTTTATGTTTCGCTCTTCGATTTCCCCAAATATCTGAGAGCCTGGAACAGGTTGTGTAGGAGTCTATGAGAAACCCAAACACGTGGACACGTAAACTTAAATGAGACCTGCAGTCAAGACAATAACCAAACTGAATCATACTGTACTCTCCTGATCATGACGACTCATAGCTTACGTATGAGTTCTTCACCAATACGTTTGACGGTGGTAATGTGAACTACCTTATGCAGGAACCAACCTCATATCCCTTCATCACAAGCTCTCCATCCGCTGAAGTATCAATTTGCTGGTGTTGATAACCTTCTCTGTCTCTGAAAACAAGAGTTAAATATGGTTATGATCCAACAGCACACCATTATGATGGGTTTACAAGATTTCCAAAGTGACCCCGTACTCTTGAAACAATAACCATGTTATACAAGGAGCTGCCAAAATGGACTATCAAGTAAATAAGTGTTTTGCGTGATTTGGATTAGGAGACCTCTACTCCTGCCATAATATATATATATACATCATGGGGAAGCCGAAATCAGTTCCCATATTTCTGTCCACAAAGTAACAGCAAATTAAGACAGGATAAACTCTATGCAAGCTCTTATTTTCAGTAGGCAGGCAAATTTAAAGCACTTTGAATTAAAATCATTTGAATGCCTTGCAGTGGAACCTGCCTTTGCAGCCACTTCTTGTAAGTGACCATCTCTAGTGATTAAGAACCACTTTTGTAAAATATAATTTTCCCAGTCAAATCACTGTAACTGGAATCTTTGTAGGCAACCACCTATTGTACACAACTGCAAGCTCTTTTAGAGCTAATTTGAAATTTTCTATTCTTTTATCTTGACAACATGTGCATGAGTTTGACAATCATATTTAATCTTAAAACAGAGGACATAAAATGTCTTATAATTTGTAATGTATATATATTTTTTCTCAGGAGTCCTCCATATGTCAACAGCTAACAATATGTGAATTGGCTGCACATACAGATGGGGTTTGAAGTGAGTTTTCAATACATATTCTATTAAGTTGAAGTCATCCCCGAAGCTTTAGATCTCTGACTTCAGCTGAGATATTTGCTGTCTTGTTGTTTCCAGAAATAGGGTGTGGTGTAAGTCTCTGCTTTTATCACATGCAAATGACTCAAACTGTGCGTCCCCTGTGATCTGACCTCCCGTGAGTGACCACCTCCCATATGTGACCATGCATCTCTGTTTGCCATTTACATTTTTGAAAGTCACCTACGTGGAAAGGGAGGTGGACTCTATTAGCTTTATAACACCTGTTTAGAAAGTTTACATATGCACAAGGTTTCTGTGAACATGAACTGTAGATAACATATACAAATGTTGTAATTGTTCTGTGTTCACATGCAGTCTTCCAATGAAACCTCAAGAGCAAGTGCCAAAATCGAAAGTGAGACTAGCAAGACATTGTATGGGGCTCAATATTGAGAATAACTGCTTTATGTGCTTCAAAATTAGACACTGCACAACTGGTGAATCTTAATCCCTCAGTGACATTTTCAAAGAAAAAAGTGTTTTGCCGTCAACTGAAAATGATATTTTTTTTCTTAGTCTTGTTCTTTAATGGAAAACCTCCAATTTCCACTTTCCACTTCCGAACTCACCCCAAAAGAGGGACAGAACTACCTTATCCGTTTATAAAGATAAACACGTAAACAGAAAATAAGTAAGTTTTCAAAAAATAAATAAATAAATGTGTAGAAGTGATCCAATATACATTGCATGACAATATCCCTGACAGTTTGTTATAAGCAAGTGAGTTCCAACATCCAAACTTTAACAATTGTGCAATTGAGCAAATAAATGGGGTGACCAAGGGACTGTAGTTTCCATTACAAAGATGGCGACATATCTTAATTCATTCTGGAAGAAAATAACATTTTCATAACAATGGTATTTATCTGGGTTCCTTAACAACGGCTAAAGCTTGCTAAAATGACTGCAAGCTAAGGATATTATAGCAATTTTTCAAGGAATTATGGACCACATACAGGTGAGCCAACAGTATGTGACCAACCAAACCGTGAAACTTTGGTGGTTGCTCATGGGGAAGATCACTTTCAAAGGGGGTGTACATTTAATCTTAGTGCTCAGGTTTGCAAAAGATTTCTGTAAGAGCACAGGAAGTGTTGCCAAACTGATGATGATTTCCTCTGATAAAATAATGTTATTTAATAGACTGCATGTCAAACTGCAACTGATATTCTCCGAGTCCTTGTATGTGAGAGGAAGAGGTTGGTTATCGGAGATTAGAAACAATATTTCTAATAGCTCACTTTGGAAATGACTGGGACCAAGTGGCAGTGCAAGTAATTGCGGGATTGTTTGGGGAATGTATAGTGTGAAGAAACAATCCCACAATCCCTCACACAACACCCTGGATCCCAGTCTTTTCCAAAGTGAGCTACAGTTGAACCTCCAGTTGTGACCACCTCTCCTCAGCGACCAGTTTTCCAAAATACCAATTGAAAGTTTGCAGCCCGTTTTAGGGATGACCTTTTTCCATTTTTTCGCTTAGTAAGTCTGACTAACGTACTTGAATGTTTCTCTTGGTTTTCCTTTCGGTTAACGCACTTGGTTGTTTATTTCGGTCTTGTCTCCCTTGGTTTCAGCTTTCCGTAATAGTTGTTTATTTCGGTCTTTTCTCCCTTAGTTTCAGCTTTCCGTAATTCATCTTTAACTTATCCTATCTTTTCATACTTGGCGTACTAAAGAGACTACAACGACTAAATAGACTACAACGATATTGCCATACTAGCCGTACTTGGCGTACTAAGGGAATGTTGAGAATAAAACGATACTGTCGTACTAGCCGTACTAGGCGTACTGAGGGAGTGTTGAAAACGAAAAATACAACGACACTGTCGTACTAGCCGTACTTGGCGTACTAAGGGAATATTGAAAACGAAAAATACAACGACACTGTCGTACTAGCCGTACTTGGCGTCCTAAGGGAATATTGAAAACGAAAAATACAACGACACTGCCGTACTAGCCGTACTTGGCGTCCTAAGGGAATGTTGAGAATAAAAAAATACAACGACACTGTCGTACTAGCCGTACTTGGCGTACTAAGGGATGTTGAAAACGAAAAATACAACGACACTGTCGTACTAGCCGTACTTGGCGTACTAAGGGAGTGTTGAGAATCAAAACTACAACGATACTGTCGTACTAGCAGTACTTGGCGTACTAAGGGAGTGTTGAGAATCAAAAATACAACGATACTGTCGTACTAACCGTTCTTGGCGTACTAAGGGAGTGTTGAGAATCAAAACTACAACGATACTGTCGTACTAACTGTTCTTGGCGTACTAAGGGAGTGTTGAGAATCAAAAATACAACGATACTGTCGTACTAGCCGTACTTGGCGTACTAAGGGAGTGTTGAAAACGAAAAATACAACGATACTGTCGTACTAGCCGTACTTGGCGTACTAAGGGAGTGTTGAAAACGAAAAATACAACGATACTGTCGTACTAGCCGTACTTGGCGTACTAAGGGAATGTTGAGAACAAAAAATACGATACGGTCGTACTAGCCGTTGCCGTGCAGTGCCGTTTGCCGTATGGGGCTTACGGTATTCCGCGAAACGAAACAAAAGCGCTCGATTGGTAATTGACGAAACAAAAATCAAGCAATTAATACTGGCTTACAGATGACACGAGAAATTTGCCCTCCCTTCGAAAACTGCATTCGCTAGATACATTGTTTCGCGAAATACCAATAACGATTGACGAAATAAGGCTCGCAAACTATTTATATAAGTGTTCTGCCTTCGAAAATTACCTTGTTCGATAAAGCAAATATACTGGATTATAACGTGAAACGTTTACACTCTTCGAAATATATTTTGTTAGGTAACCATTTGCCTTGCATACTATTTCCCGCGATGTTTAAGTATTATGAACACGATAAACAACAAACCAAGCTCCTTTCATGACCTTCAATTGCATTATGTTGGTTTATCATGTCCTCTTTTGTGTCGACAATTGAGGCACTCAGGAAAATTCAGAACATTGACGCACTGATTGCGAAATACTCGGAACGAATGGATCTTTACAAGAACAGTACGTATCCATTTAATTTCAACAATCGTATTTGCTAATGGAAATAATCATTCCCAGGAGCCCATTCATACTACTGGCATTCCTCGTATCATCTTCAGCCCAAAAAAATTTCCACTGACGTTCGCAGCAGGGATCTGTTTCTCGAAAGTCCCGGTAACTTAACGGACGCGGAACCATATTTTGAAATCAAAATCTCAATTAAAGTAGAATGTGTTTTGACCTGTAATGAAGTCCATTTTTGTTTCTTTAACTGATAACTTAACTGTGATAATGACAAGTAATAATAAAAAATAAAATCACTCACCAGGACAAGACAAGACAGGACAAGAGTCGCAAAATATAAATTGCTCCCTGGACTAAGCGACAGGTAAAAATCGGCAAAATTTTTGAATGTTTTAATAAACATACATAAACTTACATATGTGCTGGTAGACAAGATTTCTGGCACTTCCTACAACAGTGTCAAAGAGCACTGAATTGTTCTTTTCGTCCTGTTACCCCGGGCCTGTTACTAACCAAACGCTACAGCTGTGTCGGTGAAGTAAAGCGTCCAGTGAGAAAGGTTTTCTTTATGTATGTATAAGCCAGCACTTGCTCTGTTTAGCAAGATAACTTTTAACCGGCCGTCGATGCATTCCGGTACATGAAACATTCCGGAACATCCCGTAACATGAAAAAATCATATTTATAAAAAAAAAGGGAAAAAAGGTAAAAAAGGTAAATTCAGCCCCAAAACGAAAGTAAATGAGTAAAGAAGAATAAACCGGTATCATTTCCGACTATAAGAAAACATTATTTTATTGGAAGTAATATTAGAATGCGATCTCATTATCTAGCTCTTCAAGAAGTAACTTCGATGATAACATTTTTGTTTTTATATTATTTATTTATATTTTTTGTTTATTTTATATAACTTAACTTAAAAACTTTATTTATTTATATAGCGCTCATACTCATATATCGCTGTCCATGGCGCTTTACAGTTTACAATTTACAGTAATTTACAATAAAACGATCTAAAATTTTATGGAAAGATATTATACAATAAATATTATTAATTCTGTAAACGATCTATAAAATATAAAGATTATTATAATGTTTTCATTTCCGGGATGTTCCGTGTTCCTGGTTTTATAGAAGGTACTTTTAGCCTGCGTTTGCGAACCTTGTTTCGTCGATGACCAATCGACCGCTATTGATATTTTGCGGAACAAGGCATCTAGCGACGACAGATTTCAAAGAAAGGGCAAATTCATCTGTAAGCCAGTATCTGCTTTATCGAACAAGAGAATTGTTAAAGGCAGAGCACTTATAAAAATATCTTGCGATTACCAATCGACTGCTATTGGTATTTTGCGAAACGAGATCTAGCGAGGACAATTTTCTCGGGTCATCTGTAAGCCAGTATTTGCTTTATCGAACAAGATAATAAAAAATAGTTTGCGAGCCTTGATTCGTCGATTACCAATCGTCCACTATTGGTATTTTGCGAAACAAGGCATCTAGGGGCGACAGTTTTCGAAGGGAGGGTATTATCGTGTCATCTGTAAGCCAGTATTGATTGCTTTACTTTTGTTTAATCGATTACCAATCGAGGGCTATTGTTTCGTGTCGTCTTATTTATCTTCTCGTTCCAAGTGCCTTTCATTGTTTTGTATATAACTATCCTGTTTACTTGCATGTGTTGGTTATGAACGTCTACACACAAAAAAAGGCAAAGTTAAAGTGACTAGCTCCATCAGCTCTGAGGTCATTTCTGGTAACAGGCGATGCCTTTAGATTGTTCGAATGGAAATGTAATGGCATCGATCGTTTACGAAACGGCACATTTGGACGGTGTGCCCTTTCTTCCTCTCTCTCTCTCTCTGTTTTACGGATATTTTAAGGTACAGTTACACGAATCCGAGAAAAGTCGAAACAGACGTTGAAGTCACAGAGGATAAGCGAACTGGGGACCTCTGACTCAAACGACCGTGCACTAACCAACTGAGCTGCGCGCGTTCCTTATTACTAAAGCCTTCAACGTTTTTATTCCCATTAGGCAGGGTTTTGGTTGTGTTGCATATAATTTCTTGGATGCCAAGCGGCAACTGAAATAACCTGGAATTCCGAATTGCGATGATGTTCTAATGGGACCACTCTTTTTAATCTAAACCTATGGTTGAAGTGTCCCCATATGGCACTGTTTTTCCCTAAATATCCCCTTGTAAACATGAATTTCTGAAAAGTCGCCGCATTCTCTTTCTCTCATTCTCATGTCACTTTCTCTGTTTGTCTGGTGTCACCCGTCAGTTACTTCAATATTATGTCGGTTGTCCCCGTTTGTTCCTCTGGAAATGGATCCTTAGCATTACTTTTTATGGGCCGACCTCCTGCAGGCATGTTTGCCTCGCCTTTTTTGGTGACTTAGTTTGACTTAGTCGTCTTTGCTCCTTGTGGACCTCCACAAGAAGCCTTCCATAAGTCCCCTTGCCTTCTGTCTTGTTCTAATGATCAGTACATGTTCTCACAATGTTTTAATCTTCAGATGATAACTACATCCCTCCATGACTGCTTACGTCTACCCATTTCACCACGAATCGTCCCACTCTTTGAGGCATTTCGGCGATCTTCCATTTCCTCTTGAATGTGTTTGGAGAAAACCAATAACGAGTCTTTGCGTTTGCGTGATACTCCGCTCATTCTAGTTTTGCCAGCTCCAGAAACGTATCGTGTTGCTTATCTTGCCATACTGTTAGATTTTCCGTAACACTTGAGAGTTCACTTAATCATAAGCCTTCCCGCGATGTTCTGTGTTCTGTTTCGGTGCCTATTCACAGTGCTGTAGCAAGGTTAGATTTATTGGGGGGCCAATAGCACTCACTTCTAGGAGGGTCCGGGGGCATGCTCTCTCAGTAGATTTGAAATGTGAGGTCTCTGAAATAGCATTTTCAGCTTTCAAAGAGCAGCAATTTCCAGTAATTGCCGCTTGATTCTTCCTAGCTTAAGACTTGGTTTTCATCGGGTTGTTCGCTGTCTGGCGTTAGGGAAGGTTAATTGTTTGACAGGGACTTATCCTGTGTGCTCCTTCCAATGGTTAAATTTGTCGTCCTCTATAGCCGGTAAGAGGCCTTATGGCCTCCTTGGCATCTGCTCTGAACTGGTTGACACAAGCCACCTTGCTTATTTGGCAGGCATAAGCTTTGTATCTCCTCGTAGCAACCAAACCTGCACATAGGTTTTCTAGACAGTTGGCTTGTGACATGTCACCTCTCTGTACTAACTATGATGCACTTCACCCAAATTTCCTTTGTTATCTTTTTACGCAGTGACAAAGGTAATGAAAAGGTAAATATGGTTATAGTGATAATGGTAACGATAGTAAAAAGATGTATATGGTATCATTTAAATGAGCTCAATGGTTTGAAATACATGTAACAGAACGTTATATGAAGAATTTATTAAACAACAATACGCTCTTCCTTACTTTGTAATTCTACAACCAAGACCTTAAATTACCGTAAAAGCTCTATTTAGCCCCTCTCTCTTTTAAGCCCCCCTCTCTAATAAGCCTCCCTCCCCTTTTGGGACACGAAATGATTGCGTCCATCTCCACTCAAAACATTCTAAACGCAACCCTCCCCCAAGAACTTCATGACGGCCCAACCCACACAATCCAAGATGGCGTTACGTGATATGGGAGTATGAACATAAAACTCACTAGAGCGATACTATATACTTCACTTTCTACGGCACTGTTTTTCCATTCCCTGTTTTTGACGCAAAGTGCGGCTAGTACGGCAGTACCGTTGAATTTATGGTTTTTAACATTCCCTTCGTACGCCAAGTACGGCTAGTACGGCAGTGTGGTTGTATTTTTCGTTTTCAACATTGCTTTAGTACGCCAAGTACGGCTAGTACGATAGTGTAGTTGTATTTTTCGTTTTCTAATATCCCTTAGTACGCCAAGTACGGCTAGTGCGACAGTGTCGTTGTACTTTTCGTTTTTTAATATCCCTTAGTACGCCAAGTACGGCTAGTACGGCAGTGTCGTTGTATTTTTCGTTTTTAATATCCCTTAGTACGCCAAGTACGGCTAGTACGACAGTGTCGTTGTATTTTTGATTCTCAACATTCCCTTAGTACGCCAAGTACGGCTAGTACGACAGTATCGTTGTATTTTTTATACTCAACACTCCCTTAGTACGCCAAGTACGGCTAGTACGACAGTGTCGTTGTATTTTTCGTTTTTAATATCCCTTAGTACGCCAAGTACGGCTAGTACGGCTGCGTCGTTGTATTTTTCGTTTTCTAACTTTCCCTTTCCAAATTAAAGCAGCTACCAACCCAGAAAAACCACGAAGTTCATTAACCACTACACGAGAGTCAGTAACAACCCTACAGTCGCACACAAAAGTGCGTGACTACTTTTGACCAATTCTTAGTACGTTAGTCAGCCGTGCTAAGGAAAAAAAAGGAAAGGTTGTTCCCTAAACTGGGCTTGGTATACTCTTGCAAGCGACCACAACCACTTTTTGAGCTAAAAGTTTGAAATTTTCTTTTGTTTTTAACCTCCTGTAAGGAACCACTCAATGAATAATAGAACAGAGTGTTGTAACATTATTTCTGGGTAGCACAAGAGACAGAATTTCTCAACGGGGAGTACCAGATTTTGTCTCGAAACTGAAGAAAAATTAAAGACAAATGCACATACAGTGTACTCTAATCAGATTAGAACTGCATGATTTCCTGTTCTCAGTCAACAGTTTAACGGAACTACAGTTTCAGTTTTAAAGCAGTACCGGTTTTCTAAACATCGCTTGCTCATTTGTGAAGTACATTGTTCTTGTTTATATGTAAAAGATACACAATGTAAAGTGGCACTTGCGGCCTATAAGAAAGCCAAGTGTATTGAGCTGTTCCACTGAGTCTCGCACAGAGTGTAGTGATTGACACCAGCATACATGTACATACGGTAATCATTATAAACAGATCAAGACAACGCCTTAATTAGCTTTAGTACATGTTCCTTGTTGATTTGTTTAAGTACAGTGTCTATTACTACAACCAAAGGGACAAACACAGTCCCTCCACACTTTTCACTTGAACACCTTATGCAACAAACCAACACAAAAAGTGCAGACTCTTCAGAGGTCTAGGTGTAGTGTTTTTCACACTTGTTACCAAATGTCCAGTAATATAAAAGGGCTGTCAAATTTAAAGCTAGCAATCCAATTCTTGTTAGTTCATTTTCACTTCCCCCTAACATTACGACAACATTTAAGAACAGGTCTCTGAGAAAGTGAAGCAAAGTTGGAAATGAAAATTTTTAACCCCCCTTCATTTTTTGTGTGGAGGTAGGTTGCCTGGGGGGATGAACAAAAATGGCCATATAAGGGTCACCTGATGTATCGTTGTCATGGTAACCACAACTGATCATATATACCCGCCTCCAACCAATGTTTTGAGCAAAAATTTTACTCTTAAATGGCCGACAAATATGAGTCTAGTTCTAGAGTGAATGTGAGCCAGTTCAAACGACATTCCATCAGGTAGGGCTATTCCTCTACTTTCAAACAAATGCTGTTAAATATAGTATTTTGACTTCTACAAACAACTAGAAAATAATGGCTTTACTATGTTGCCTGTGGGCCATTTTGACAAACATCAAAAACAAGCTAAATCAATTCCGCAATTTCTCCAAAAGTACTCCTTTCCCAGACACCAAATTCGCACAACAGCTTGAACAGATATTTAAAAATTATAAAATGGGCGATAAACACATTTGGTGCAAATTTGAATAAATTCCCAATTTTGCCATTTTCAGACTGCATTGGTTCGCTCTAAAAAATGATTAGGGTGGATGTTTATGCTCTAAACATATTTTTTATCATCTTGCTAATTGTCTATAGGCTAAACTTGATTTATGACGCTTTAGATCACTACGATTGATGAAAACGAAGTTTGACAGAAAGCCTACCTTGTAAATTTTGGTAATTTTGGGACCGTTCATTTTTTATGAGAGAGGGGGGGGCTGGTGGGATTTGGGGGAGGGGGGCACTCGAAAAAAATTGGCTTGAAAGGGGGGGCCAGCCAAAAAAAAATGAAGGAAAGGGGGGAAGGGTCGGACGAAAAAATTAGATTAAAAATAGGATAAGAGATGTTTACAAATGGAAGAAAAATTGTGCTCTTTTATTTATAACAAATATGCTAAAACAGTTCCAGGGTAACAAGAAAACTTCTCAACAGCTTTTGCATTTTATAAGGACAGTGAACATACCATAATAACAGTCTTCAATAGCAACAACTTTCTTTTCATTCATAAAAATGTTGTTGTCAAGCTCATATAATTAAAACCAATAATTTGAGTCCTGAATTGGAACTGACCTCATAAGAATATTATTTTTGACATTTGGTGGTGATATTATAACCAATGGTTTTACAAGATTGGATCGGGCAGTTATATATATAGTAAATCTGACTTGGAATTTTTGCGGCTTGAATCGTCGTTGGATTTAAAAGGCCTTGTTCTAACTTATTTTAAGATCCTTTGTGTAGATAATGTGAAATCTCAGTGTCAGTATCTGGGCAACCAACATTTCAAATTCAAAGTGGTGCATGTTTGACCTGGGGAGGGGTGCTTCCTTGTTTGGGCTAAACGGGTTTTGTGCCGTCAGACAGGGTATGGTTTTCAGGGTCTTGAATCCTAATTAAACAGGGTATGCAATTTCCCTATTTAGCGTCCTCGATCAACAGGGTGTCTTTCTGGACCAGTAGCCTTGAACACAGTGTAAAAGTTTGCTGTGCAAGCTCTACATGTCCTACATGTGCCTACCAACATTTTCAAAAACACTGAATTCTACATGTATGGTGTCAGTTATAGAAAAATACTTTTTGTATGTGAAATGAAAAATAACAGAATAAAGGTTACAAATAATTAAAGGTCACTATTCTTAAACAGATTATAAAAATGAACGGATTTATAATGGCAATTGTACTGAGTGGAGTGAAATTTCGCCAGAAATTCGTAGACTACTCGTGATTTGAAATCATAAGTATGATTTCAGACCAAAATTGCATGATGTAAAGTTTTTTTGTCAATATTATTATTTGTTTTTTCACATCAGGAAACCGAGGTTATCATTTCGATAGGTTAGAAAAAGAATGCAATTTAGAATAAAAAATAATGCGATTTGCGAACAACTTCCACTGTCTAGAGCCAATCCGATTGCATACATTCCCAGTAATTTCAAAATGGGTGTAATAATGTCTTACACAGGGTTAGGGTTTGAAAGCCTCGCCGGTTAGTTTAGTGGAGACATCAAAAAATGGGTTGAACTTCGTAAATTACAGTCCCTGAAGTGACACGAACATGAAATTAGTTTAAATGTCCACATACAGTTACTGTCCCAGTTGCATTTGCTAAGCTAGGCATTACCCCTATAATTTCTACACTGTATGATGTTCATATATAGGTTATTGAGAGTTACTGAAAGGAGTTCTCAACAAGCGGATTGCAAACAAAAAAGTTTTAATGCTGTAAGTAAAGACTACACCTTTGATATCAACTTTAGCACACCCCTGCAAAAGATACTACCACTGTAAAGCTGAACATGGCATTAACATATATACAGTGTATATGGCTCCCATTTTCTTTCCGACACGCCCCGAATGCTGCGGGGTACTTTCAGGTATAAACTTTGGCATTAACATATATACAGTGTATATGGCTCCCATTTTCTTTCCGACATGCCCCGAATGCTGCGGGGTACTTTCAGGTATAAACTTTTCAGGGTAAGCTTGGGCTGAAGCTCATCTCTGTGCAGAGAACAGATGTTTAACAGCCTCTTGTATGTATAGCAGCAGCTATCAACTAACTATAATGTCTGGTACTGCTGCTAGTGTAGCATTTTCTCTCCATTCCTCCATAGCTGGCTTAACTGCATATGGGACATTCTTCTGACTGGCGCCCAAAGGAGAGGGGTATATAGAGATCTGTTGTGACGTTTAGAAATCGTCATGGGCAAATAATCATTTGCCATCCTGGCCATGAGCTTGTTTCATCTGCCTGAATACATCCTCGCCGCTGGTATTCTTTCCAGTCCCCTCACTAAGAGTTTACTTCAGATCTGAGAACCGCACTAATGATCTTCTTGCAGTTTTTACCTAGTCCGTGGGTCCACATGCCTGGTAATTTCTCTGTTGCATTATAACGTTATATCGCTTCCTGTGCAACCCCCCCCCCCCCTGAAATTTGGAAACAAACAGCTTTCCATTCATTTGCCGTCAATTTATTTTCTTGGGACTACTACGATATGCAAATCAGCTTCAGTGATCATGCCATTTTTAATTTGGCAATGAAAAGACACTTCTGGTCAGGAAAGTATACCTCTGTACTCTCCCAAAAGCAAAAATTGAAAGCTTCAAGGTCCTTGCCTTGCAGTGTAACTTCACCGGATTCTTCCTTTCCCAATTAGTCATGTTTTGTGGAGGTATATGATCTATATTATATCTGGCAAGTTATTAAGAAAACAACAAAGCACAAAGAAACAGAAATTGAAGCCACAAAATTGTACCAATAAACAAATAATGAAACATCCGGTCAGCAGTCTGCGCCTTCTCATTTCTGGTCCCTGTCACACATGCTGATTCAAGAACAACTTCTTCCCTTCTAAACGAATGCAAGGTATGTACCAGCCTCTTTTAGCACGCCATTCCTTATCTACAGGCCTACGTTTACTAAGCATGGCGAAGCATTTGTGTAACTCCTTGGATCGCCTTTCTTACGGCAGAAACCACAACATCATGACAGTGTTTCAACCTTGTCAACTGTACTCTACAGGAAGCTAGATGCTTGTAAATACACAACCATCTCAGTGTGGATCAAAACATCCTTAAGTCTATAAGTTTTGACCTGACCATCAGAATTTGTGCTTGAATTGGTGAAGAAAATGGAGCAAGCAAACATGAAGCTGTCTCACTAAAAGTTGCCAAAACGTACAAGGTAGGCTCTCTGTCAACTTCATTTCAATCAATCGTAACGATCTAAAACATGACACATCATGTTTATTTCACAGAAACAGAAAACATATGTTTAGAGATTAAATGCAGCTGACTCTAATCCATTTTTAGAGCAAACCAATCCAGTCTGAAAATGGACAAATTTGAGGTGTTTTCAAATTTCCATCAAATCAGTTTATTGCCCATGGTCAAAATATATTTTTCCCCAAATAAATTTTCTAACATTTAGAAACTCTAATATCTGTTTAAGCTCTGCTGCTAATTTGGTGTCTGGAATGAGAGTACTTTTGGAGAAATAACGGAATAATGCTCAAGCTTGTTTTTTATGTTTGTCAAAATGGCTGACAGGCAACATAGGAAAGCCACTATTTTCTAGTTTTTTGTAGAGGTCAAAACACTATAACAGCATTTGTTTGAAAGTAGAGGAATAGCCCTACCTCCTAGTGGAATGTCATTTGACTTGGCTCACATTCACTCTAGAACTAGACTCATATTTGTCTGCCATTTCAGAGTAAAATTTTTGCTCAAAACATGGGTATGGAGGCGGATATATATAATCAGTTGTGGTTACCCTGACAATGATACATCAGGTGACCCTTATATGGCCATTTTTGTTCATCCCCCCAGGCAACCTACCTCCACACAAAAAATGAAGGGGGGATAAAAATTTTCATTTCCAACTTTGCTTCACTTTCTCAGAGACCTGCTCTTAAAGATTTAATTCGTAACTGTTGTGAGACTTGTTCCATTCGCCTTTTCAGGTAGTTTATCAGTTAAGGGAACCATGATACTCTGAAGAAATACTCTGGAAAGCTTAATATTTTTGTGGCTACTCAAAGTTATTACGTGGGTTTAGATCGGGTATTGGCTCATAGAGTAGGTCTCTTTAGTTACCATGTAATAATAATAATGAGATAAAATTTTGACCCAATATGGTCTAATCCGGTACAAAACGAGCAGCGCTGTACAGCACCTCAAAAGCGCTGCAAAATGGCTGTATAGCGGATATGCAGCTGTAATGCAGCAGTTTGAAAGCTATCCAACAGCCAAAGCTAAGCAGCAGCGGGCTGCACAAAAAATGCTTTGCAGCCTTTCGAAGCACTTGACAGCGATTTGCAGTGGTTTTGCAGCTAGCAAGATGGCTGTGAATCAGCTGCTACAAGCTGCAAACTAAGTGTACCACTCAGAGACTGAAAATTGCATCAAAGTGAAAAGGAAACAGTGCGATGGTAATGATGCAACAGTTTTGAATTTTCTTTAGCTATCAAATTTGTGGTTAGATTATAGTTTGAAAATAATTATAATTATTCTTCTAACCATGCAAATCGCTCTGGCTCAATCCAAATCAACGGCACAAACCAACATACGTTTCTGCTATAGTAGGATCGCTATCTCGCCTTGCAAGGAATTAAATACAAAGATTCTCATTTGGTCGTGCCAGGCGTTTAGTTTTATTCCCATCCAACAGCAGGACGATAAGTCCACCACAAGGTAAACTTCATTAGGATTTCATTTTCGTGCAACAGCTGTCACATGTCCTTCAGATCAAGATAAAACTGAATTTCTCACATTTGAAAATTTTAAATATGACAGGTCCCTGCAATCCAGAATAAATATTCTTTATCGAGGTAAAGAAGATAGTGGTAGACAGAATTCAAGCAAATGGATATAAAAGTCTCAATTATTTGTAGCACGGAGTTGAAACATGACATCCAAGTCCCTTGGGACATTTGAGACAACATGTGTATTGTTGCCGTTTTGTGACCATCTCGTGTTACAATGGTGATTCAAACTCGACCGTTACTGTTTTTAAAAACTGAAAGCGGGCAAATTTTAAGTAGAGTGCCTTAATTAATAGGGATGAAAAGTATAGGAGTGTCTCTTGGATTTTGCTGTGACATTAACAATATATGCAATGTGAAAGTGGAGATATTTCCGGCATCTTTGTTGGGGTTAATATCCGTGGAAGCAAGCAGCGTTATGATGTACATTTTTCTCGGTGGTCGCTTCAAAATGCGAACGATGCCATGTAGGATGTTTGCTAAAAGTGAAAAGATAACCTCCAGGAAACTTGCACTCATATAACTTTATGGATTATGAAGAAAGGGAAGTGGCAGACTAATCTACATGTAGGTGAGCATGAAGGAATTTTTTACTGAACCTCGAACGTTATTACTGGAAGATGGGCATGAAAGCTAGAAGGTAAGGATTGATATCACTTGAGTTATAATATTTCAGTATTTGCTGTTTCCACATGGTAGCTACGTACCATACATTGTTTCAGTTAGAACCTTATTATATATTATTTTGCATTCTTACATCTGCGTGGTTTTCCGATATTCTATGAGGCCCTGTTCGCGCAACGCGAATCTGCATGTGTTTACTTCAAGCTCTGGCTAAACGAGGCAACAATGTTGCTGCAACAGTTTGACCTCGCGCATGTTTCCATGGTGTTTTCCCGTTTAGCTGCCCAAGGAAACATTGTTGCGGCAGCAAAAAAAATGTTTCTCCTTCAATGGGTCATCATTGCAACACATTATAATTATGTAGCATTGGTGATGGTGTGAGCTCGCGATCGTCAAGATGGATCAGCGAGGAAACAACAGATTCTCTTCCCATACTCATATGTGTACAGAACAAGGTTTCGGGAAAGTGGTGCTGGGCCATGCAGATGGACTTCGAACCAAGATTCTACAGGGCAAGGAAATATCCAATACGGATGAAAACTATGGTGATGTAGGTGTCTCCTTAGCTGAATTAAAACCTCCAGCGACAACTGCAATTTCGTGAGTTTTCCGTACCACTCCTAAAAGCACAGGGTGCAGAGGAGTCCTGTTCGATCGTACACGACACGAAGTGTCACCTTGTTAATTCCAAAATATGTTAACTTTGTACGATAAAGATTGTCGAAATGAAATCCTTCTGATTTGTGAATGTTTTCTGCTTCCATATCCTTCTATATCCACCGATCTTGTCTCTTTCTGGTACGGTTTCAGCAATGTTTATTTGCATGTACCGCGGACCAAAGTACTGTGGGCGCGCACGGTTACAAAAGGTTGGCTTACAGTACAAGAAGAGTAAAGGGAGGAAACTGATTTAGGCTCAATTTTTCGATTCCCTGTAACTAACACGAAATTTAATGAAAAAGCCTCATTTTTCGTATACGGTTTGGAATTTTCACTTTTTAGCCAAATTGAACAAGAATTCTGTTGAAACGGTCGGAAAACTAATATAATCGGCAAAGGAGATTTACGGCCCCATCACACCGCTTTCGTTCAATGTGCACCGCAACAACTGGTGACGAAATGACATATAGTGTGTTGTGACCTCGAAAAATGAACGTGTTGGAAGTACTCGCTGGCGGTCTCTATTTGTGTTTCGGGGTTCTACAGTAAGCGACAAGGATCGTTTTTTTTTTTCACTCGCGGTTTCGTGGAGGTATTCGTCGATATTTTTCTCTTTACAACGGTGGTTTATAAGCAGCGGCTAGATGAGCGAAGCTAACGCTAGTGGTTCAACCAGCGAGTCGGGAGGTGTTGGAAGCGTTTCTGTTTCCGTTGGTGTCGGTTCGTTAGAAGCACTGGTTTCGCAGACACTTGATGACTACTTCGTTCCAAAGGCAAACGTCCCGTTTGAGCGGCACATGTTTCTGCAGATTGCATAGGAAAT
>JAEMWC010001004.1:0-50000 GCA_016490735.1 Pachyseris speciosa | reverse complement strand
ACGTTTGCAAAGCTGTATCCGGACCATTAATACTACTCTTGTATAATTTATTGTAAGAACGTCCTTGCTCTTTTAATATCTTCAGAGGATCTGTTGTGATTACGTTATTTATGAGTAGCTTTCGTATGTGTTTTTTTAACATGATTCCTTTTTTCTAAATTTAAAAAAATATTTATTGCTTTTCTCTCCATGTTCATGCCATCAAGCACGGGCATGTACAATGACATCTTTTGCCTTCACTTCTAAAAAATTTTCTAGCTTCTCTCAAGCTTCATTATAATGTCGCATTTAAATCACTTATATTGCTTTCAAAAGCACTTTTTGCCTCATTTAATTCATTTTGAAGATTACATTCCTTTTTGTTTCTTTCCTTGCTTTTCTTTGTGAATAATCATATCTATCCATATAGGGATCATTTCGCTTACATTGTTTACACATTCTTCATCATTGAGTAAGGAACAATTCATTTTCCAGATCCCAGGGCCTTAAAGTTCACTCTCTAACTTTCCAAATTCCAAGGATAATGCATCATGATCTGTTCAGACTGCACTCTGACACAATTTCAGTCGAACCAACAAAGTCGCTTAAATTATTTGATATCAACCAGTAGTCCAATCAACAAAAAATCCTGGGAGATTTTTGACTCCAAGTGAAGCTTTTTGTGTCCGGATGTTTGATTCTCCAAATATCCACTAGGTCTAATTTACTTTGAAAGCTATCAATACAAGAGGTAACTAGCTTCCTTTTGGCACATATTCCACCGTTTTTATCGAGTAGCGGGTTAAGTGGACAATTTAAATCTCCTCCCAAAATAATATTAACTGCAGAACCTGGTACCAGAATAAAATTTGAAAAATCCCCTCTCCAAACTGGAATAGTTAGTAGTTATAGTTTACTGCAGAATATACATGACTGTATGCTCATTTCTATCACTAAATAATTAATATGCAGTGCACATGCGTGGTATTTCATATATTCAAGGATGAGGAAGTAGTATAGTGTTTGGGGGTACGAAATCAATTGATTTCGTTTTCCCCAAACACTATACTACTCGCCTTCTGGTCTCGTATTCTGGAATATATAGTTATTTAATTTGATGGAATATATAGTTATTTAACTTGATGGAATATATAGTTATTTAATTTGATGGAATATATAGTTATTTAATTTGATGGAATCTATAGTTGCTCAATCTGATGGAACCAAGGTCAGCACACTTTTGAATTTATGGTTCAATCTGATGGAATCTATAATGCGTGACTTTCTCGGAAAAATCACCAAGCGTGACATTCTCGGAAAAACAGGAAATGAGTCATCGCCTATAGCTGCAGAAAAAAAATAGCAAAACTGGTGGCCACCAGAACCTTTCATGAGGGACTTAATTTGGAATTTGAATCACCACCCGTCCCTCATGAGAGGTTTTTTGTTTTGTTTTTTTTTAATTCCCACCACCACACACCAGAGCACTATCATTTATGTTCCCACCACCACTCCGCTCTGGCCCTATCAGACCCTCTTGGGGCCAATTATTTGTTTTTTTCACCCTCCGGCTTGAGATTGAACCGGCACTTCTGTCAAGCCTAAGCTTCACTATAGCTCTACCCAACAATCCGACACCATCTAAGGGTGATTTTTTATTTTCATTTTTTATTTTTCATTTTTTTTATTTTTAATTTTTTATTTTTCATTTTTATTTTTTTTTTATTTTTTCAACCCATGGAATAACGGCGGGGGTTTTTCGTTATTCCACGGGGTGGCTTGTATACATTTCGCTAACGAAAGGCCCCCGCTTTTTCCAATCGTTGGATACTCTGTATACAAGCCACACTTTATCTGTGTGAAACAACCCTTATATTTTCGTTTGTATTTTCATTTTTATGCTTGTGGTACATAAATGAAATTTACAAAGATAAAAAATAATACGCATGTGTAAAAAGCGAAAATCTGACGTAGTTTGATGACTCATTCGAAAGGGAAACCCCCAAAGAGGGCAGTATTTTAAAACTCACAAAAATCATATGGCGTGACGTCAACAGCTAGATTTCATAATGTCCATAAGCATAGCTTGTCACGCCATTATCATGAATATACCGCTTGTCGTCAAAGCAGCTGAGTGATACTTTATTTATCTCATAACTTCCAAGTTGATGGTTCTGACTTCTGATTGTTTTCATTCTATGATGCATCTGTTTATTATCAAATAGTGTCTCTTTATAATTTTCATGTTTGATGTTATTCTTAATAATATTCCTCCTAATACCTTTTGCTGTTTTCCTCCTTTCTGATCATCTTTAATATAGCTATACATCTTCGATCTCAGTCCTACGAATTCACATATTGGGACTCCAGCAGCCTCATCTTTCATCTTACCAATCACTTTCTTATTGGTCTTATCGGAGAATGGCGAGCTTTCAGGATAGTCACTGTTATCGAATTTATTTTTATCCTTCCAGAAATTTCTATAGATGTCATGGGTTCCAATTTCATAGGTCAGTGAGTCTGTGTCTGTGAATAATAATTTTGCTTCATCTCCATATTTCTCTTTGATGTAGTTGTAATGGAAATCGTACATAAGTGTCTTGCTAAGGTCTAGAATACACATCCCCACGTATGCTGGCCGGTTTAAAGTAAGTGTTTCTTTTATCTTATGAACAGCTACTAGATTTTCATTGAAGATTTTACTGCTAACATATGTCGGTTTAGCAGCCATTTTCAATAGCTTCTTCTCATCAGTCACCAATCTGACGTCTACTCGCTTTCTGAGGTTTTCCATCGTTTTGCCAAATACACTGTTATTCATCAGCTTGAAAAAGTCTTTCTCAAAGGCATTTTTAGCATTCTTACGTTTTTCAGTATTGAAATCAATATGTTGCCTAAGCCAAGGGGATTAATTGAATTCTAACACTCGATGGACTTTAGTTATTTTCAAACCGAGATCAGTGTATAATTGGAAGTTCCTATAATGGAGCACGTATTTTTCTTTGTTGCTTAATGTTGGTATTAGTTTATGTACCAGACCAGTTGATATATTGTATTTGCTAGCTATTTTCTCACAATAATCTGATAGCATGTCCCCAGTCACTTTAATCTTTTCCGGCCCAAGTGGGTAGTCATTATGTAGATCATGTAACTCTTGGGGTATTTAAGGTCAACTTCAAGTATCAAACCTTTGTTGCTGTCTTCTTTATACTTAGCCAGGTCTAAATTATTGATCTGTTTTGTGTCAACCATTTGAAACCACCAGTTGGTAAATATTGACTCATAGCCCAACCATACAAATTATTAGCATCAAGATACATTATGTACTTCGAGGGCGCCTTCTCGTCGCTTTCGTAATTGCTTTCATGCATAGCTTCAATATTATATTGTCTGTCTGTTCAATTCAGTTTTTAAGCATGGCGTCCCAAGATAAACCGGGAGATGTGAAATAGTGACACGGGTCCAGTTTATAGTACTCAAGGCATGTTTTTCTGAAGTTTTCAAATACATCAGCCAGTAGGAGTACATCTGTTTTAAGGTACAGGTCATGATAATCACCCATGTTTTTCAAAGAGAATGCTTTCCAAACAGTCTGAGCATGCGTATAGTCTTCATCTGATATATGCGTATCACTCAGTATGCTATAAATTCTTCTTTTGAGGGCAGCTTCTGATTGAATTGATCGAAACTGTCCATGTAGTCGTAAGGATAAACACCTTTCTGTGCCATCAGATTAAGATCCTTTCCCTTGAACTCTTGTGAGGTGTATTTTAAGGCTTCTTTAGGTAGATTGCCTACAAGTTTTTCCAAACTAGAGCTCATGAACTGGAAACTATCAATGAATGTCAAGTGATTGCCGAGCATGAAAGCCATATACTTCTCCATGTTATTTGGGATAGCATTGATATTCATTTGACAGTCTTCACCTTTCTTGTTTTTGTAAGTGTGCTTCTTAACAATGGCTCCAATCTCCTGCATAATAAAATGACTATCATAGCCTCTCAGATTGTGGAATATAACAGGTATTTTTATTTCTTCTGGGTTCACTCTGAGTTTCAGATTACAATCTTGGTGAGCAGAACCTCTATACTTGCCGGTAATGTGACAATGATCTCGGACTCTAATATCCTTTTCAGTATATTTCTTATCACAGATGTGACAAACTTTGGCTTTTCGGAATTTCTCTTCATCATCTTTAGTCATTTTCAATGGTTTGTTAAAATTTTTTTTCACAACATTCTTGCAATATTTGACCTCCTCCAGCATAGCTTCCATAAATTTGTACACAGCCTTTTCACCCCTGTATATTGCTGCTGGTTTGCTGTATTTATCATCATAACAACAAACCACTTTATAGCCGTAGCCACAGTCAGTATGCTTCTGATAAGCCTCTGTATATGATTTATCACTGTTGGGTTGGCAACCGCGTATTTTTTCAGTGATGGCCTCAAAATCAGCATAGATCACAAATGGTACCTGCTGTTGTTTATGAAAGTTGTTGAATTTCAGTATGTTGTTATCTTTGTTTGGCATTTTTATTGCCTGTGTGCCATTTACTTGCATGCAGTTGCCCTTGTGATCATTCAGAACCCTTTCAGAGCTGAAACACTGTAAGCAATGCATACAAAAGTGTTTTCTTTCTTTGTGCTTTGTTTGATTGTACATGAACTTATTGAAATCTTTGATTAGCACATAATGCTTGTTTTCATTTTCAGTTATTAGAAGCAGATTCAAGCAGTCTGCATATTTCTCTTTTGATACATATATTGGATAAGGTTGTTTCTCCTCATAACCGAATACATTGATGTTGATCTCATTTTGTTTTTCAATCTTATTGTAATGTTTGGTTGCCACTGGAAATTCAATTCCTGAATAATCCAATTTTTCAATGTATTGCTTGTCTGATTTTTTAACCCTCTGTGGGTATTTCTCTTGTGGGTTCAGGTGTCTGTTGTGGCACCATCGGAAGCATTCATTATCCTCATTTTCAAGTTAATTAAACCCTTTGCACTGTTTCTGAGTTCATTCGGTAGTTTAATGTATGAGGAGCCCTTCATTGGCGCATATTTCACAACATTGAGGTAATGGCTGTCAACAGATTCAATTGTCCAACCTGAACCTTCAGATACCCAAACTGCAATCTTATTCATTATTTGGTCTTTTGACAACTGTAGTGATTCAGTTACTTCCAGATTATTCACAATTGTTTGAGCTACACTGTTGAAATATGCGGTTTTAAACTCTAATTGTCCATCAGTCATTTTTACAAATGTTACCTTTAGCGTTTCAACGAATTTCAGTCCTTTCATTTCATTCAACGATTTTATAATATTATATGCAACAGCCTTTCTTGTGTTTTGCAGTTGCGCAAGCGGGTCTTTGTTATTTTTTATACTGATTTCAAAAGACTTAGTGAAACCTTTCAGAGCTTTCTCTGTTTGCTCTATTTTTGTTCTGGGTGTTGGAGCCGGCACAGGCTTTTTGGTTCTGGGGCTGGAATTGGTCTCTTTTTCAATTGTTCTATTTCTTCCAACCATTCTTTTGGTGGTGCTGGTAATCTTTTCCTCTCGAAATAATCAACCAATTCTTTCACAGTTGGTCTTTTCGTCCTTGGGCAGGAATTGGTCTTGTTCTTGGTTTAGGTACAGGTTTTGTGTCATCAACTATAATAACTTTAGGCTTTTTCTGTTGCTTCAACAACAATCGATTAGCTTAGATTTGCTCAATTTTTTGAGACTTTTCTTGTCCATATTACTACTAGTTTCGATAATTTTTTCCATTTATAATATATCTATAGTTATTATTTCTTTAAAACATTTCCGTCTGCGTTTAAATATGGTTGAGAATTCAATTGATCCAATTACTGGATCCTTTTGAATTGTAATTATTGAAGAATATTTTTTTGATGTTTTTTTGTTTTAATATGACAAGATTTTCCTGCCATTGTGTAGTTACGTCCTGTCTTACATATGTTACAGTACCATTCTTTATTTAGCATATAGGTAGTCTTGTGTTTTTTTCTTTCCTCATCACTGAGAACTCTAGGCCTTCCCCGACCTCTCTTGACATTTTGATTCTCCATATATAATCTTATATTTTTATTTTTATATCAATTTAATTTTCTTTTAAATCTTTCCTTCTTGATAAGTATAATTTGCTTTCTTCTAAGTGTTTAGTTATTTCATGAATCAAGTCTTCGAAACTATTGCTCATGAGGTATTTGCATTTGTTTTTCTCATACATTAGCTTCATATCAGACTGTTTGTCTGACACTTTATACACACCTGTTGGGCTTTTAAATTCAAGACAAAGAGCATTGTATTTTCTTGTGGGATTCATCAGCATTAAATCACATTGTCCAGCCATATATCCTTTCTTATAACTTCTGATTCTCATGTTCGGGCTTATTTGATTTTCACCTAATCCCGCCACCATTAATGCGTCTTCATATTTCTTTCTGATGAATGACACAATCTTGTAGTGCAGATCATCTTCACTTTCAATCATCAGCATATTATTGCTTCTGTCATTGAACTGATTGTAATACCCCTGTTTTCTGATTGATGGCAACACTTTAGATGTAACCCAATGTTTAAATTTTGCTGCTTCCTGTTTTTTAGAGGACAGTATTAGTGAATAAAATCCTGATTCATTTATAAAAAAACATTTGAAAGTTTTTTCAATGGTCTCAGCACGAGGTAACGTTTTGTTACATCGTGAATCAGTGGCCTCAGCACGAGGGACCGTTTTGTTACATCGTGAATTTATGCTTATTTTGTGGTCTCTTAAGATTCTATCATCAGATAAAACATGATCCTTGATTGCCTTTTGTGGATTTTTATAGTCAAGAATAATAGCTATGTCTCTTCCTCTGAACCAAATGTCATTGTTATCATCAAGATAGCAATCTATTGATACATCCAATTCTTTATTATTGTAGGAATATTTTTGCATTGTATATTATATTATAATAATTTATTTTTTAATTCATTTTCGACCTGTGTTTAAATATAGTCAGGAATAATAATATTCTTGGCTACATAATAGCAAATGACAGATGTACTACTGTAGGGTCTACTCACATATATGTTAGATAATTTTCTCTTTATAATATGTCTTTTAAATCCTTGAACGGTATCCAACTGTTAAATTCGTCACTGTAACCCTTCCACTTCACCAAAGCTTGTTTCTTCTTGTAATCTCTGCGAATGACTTTATCAATACGGAAACATCCTGTCTGGCTTTTCAATAATTCAGCTTCATAAAAACTCCCTTGTATTTCTTCATCGTTGAGATCTTTTAGTTTGTAAGTGACTGGATTAGTGTATTGGATCTTATCAACTGTAAATACTTCTTCAGTCCAATTTGGTGTATAGCCCTTGTCGAACACATTCCGTTTATACTTAGATATTCGGACCTTATCACCTATTTTAAATTTTGGTTTCTGTTTTAATGTTTTCATATCACCATACAAATTGAAGTAAACAGTTCCTTCATTCCTCTTATCAGATGCTTCAACGGGTGTCATCTTTATGCTTGAATGTTTTGTATTGTTATACTGTTTCACTAATTTTGGTAACATGTCTAAATACTGTGTATTACCTTGAACAGTGAACTGCTTCCACATTTTGGACTTAATTGTCCTATTCCATCTTTCAACTACTGATGACTTCTCTTCATTCTCAGTTGAGTACATCTGTACACTATGTTTCTCTAGCAAGTCCTTCAAGTGTTTGTTGTAAAACTCTTTTACCTTTGTCGACCCATAAATACTGTGGTTTTCTGCCTTCCTTGAATATTGTTTTGAATGCTTCAGTGACAGATTCACCTTTCTTATCCTTCAATGGGACAATCCAACCATATTTGCTGAAGACATCAATAACCATAAGAAGATATCGATAACCTTTATTCCATTTACTGAACTGTTGCATTTCAACTAGATCACTTGCCCATATTTCATCAATTTTATTTACAATCACACGCCGCCGAGTGAAATTTCGTTTTATGGGTGCATGTAATTCATCAGCTAGTTTTTCTTGCCAGTTTTCTTCACTCGACGGCTTTTTCCGTTTTTTGAAACACCGAGACCAAGTTTCTGTTTTTTGTCGATTAAGAATCTAGCTGTTTGACCCCATTTTGGCATCTCACCATATGGTATTTGATCTAGTGACTCGACCATTGTTCTATCACAATCGCCTTTATTTTTTCCCATATCATAACAAATATCGTGGTAAGCTGCTATTTCATCCACCTTATTGTAAGGTTGTACATTCCATTTCAAGACCTCACCAGTCAATGGATCATATTCCAGTTGTTCATGCAATGGATTGTATGGTCCCATATACTTATACTTACTTGGAGTCCAACCTGCTTTTGGTTTAGGAAGCTTGCCAATTACCTTATGGATATCAATCGCGCCTCCCATTTTATTGATTTTAGCTACCCATTTTTGTATATCTTCTGGTTTTGCATACATGATATCTCCAAGCAATGAGCCACCACGTGTATAATCAACTCCAGCAATATCTGTTTTATACATTTTTTTCTTGTCAGAGCGTTTGGGTCTAATAGCAGTGCTCAATTGCATTAAGCCTTCTTTACCAACCTTTGTGATTGCAGGCTTTGCGAGGGAAAGTCCTTTGTCAATTAATTTCTTTTGCAGCTTTGGATTTCTCATTGCTTCAGAAGCATAATATCTTCCCATTTCTACACCTTTCTTTGCTAAATAAGGGACTCCATGTTCCAAGAATCCTGTTAGTGCCGTATCTGCGGCTGAATCTAGTATGCCCGCCCCTTCAGACGGGCTAATCAGTTTCCCTTCCCTTTGACAAACTTAGTCTTTGTGATCCACACTCAGCACACTTGCATTTCATCATGGTTCTTCCATTTTTAGTCTTTTGGTATGTCTCGCTTCCTGGTACACACTCAGTCTGCTTCTTCTGTTTCACACAATATGATTTTACCATTATACCATTAAGTTAGATATTTTTGAAGTAGTCTATGATGAATCTGTGATTGACTCTTGTGTCTGTTGGATCAAATTCAGCATTATGTATTGTATTAAGAATGGATCTGCCTTTTTGTCTCTCAAGAAGATAGTACAAACACCAATATCCACATAATACTGATTCCCTTTCTTGTATCTCATCACCAGAGTATTCAAGTTGTTTACCGCTTGCAGCCATATACATTTGAACTTCTGTTGGCATCATTAAACCGAAAGAGTCGAAGTATTCACAGTATTTATCATTTTTGAAATTCCTATAACAAACCCAATGAGTACCAGGTCCAATTTTGGAATCAAGATTGACTATCCCACATTCATTGTTTCTCATCAGGTTCGGCAGATTGTCTCTTGAAAATACTCCTCTAAAATGTTTTATTCCAAGTTGTTTAACCCAATTGATTAAATCAAAGTTGGATAAGGGTTTATTTACAAAATGGTTCCTAGTATGGGGATTGAATTGAATGGACTGTTTTTTATCCCATGTACCAAAAACAGGAGGGGATTGCCATGGAATCATAGCATGTTTCCCACCACTTTTATTTTTTGCAATGGAATCTGGAACATGAACTGGTAATGACCGTCTTGGACGGCTGCTTTCAACATGCAAACCTTTTCCAGTTAATTTTCTAATTGCTTCTATGGCTAAAGGAATACCAATGCTTGCAAGAATTGACGCAATCCCCCGTCCAGTCTGCGCTTTTGTGGGTCTGATAACAACATCACCACCAGACTGCAATTTGCTCATTATCTGTGATAGCTGTCCTTTTGTGAGCAAGTTACCTAAGCTCAGTAATTGAGGCAGATTATTATTAGGAATCATAAAACCACCTGTTTGTCCACTTCTTTCTTGCTGCCAAATATTTGTCAATACCGAGACTTGCTAATGAAGAAAGAGCACCTGTAGCCAATGCTGGAGCCGCTTTAGCTACTGCTTTACCTGCATAAGGCAATAGTCTTGTTCCAAGTGAAAAAAGACTGGACCAAAGAGAACCTCCTTCTTGGACTGATTTTCTGATCTGTGCTTTGGATATCTTTACATCAGCACCTGTTCCATTTCTCTGTGATTTGGCTAATTTTTTTTATCTGTGTTTTTGTCAACATCATTTGATCACCTCCAGTGAGATCTCCATGTGCAAGTCTCAATGTTACCGGTGAATTTGTTTGTATAGCTTTTGCAAGCCTTTTTCTGACTTCCTGAAAGTCTTACTCCATGAGGATGATAAGTAGTCATATAATATACGTTTATACTAAATTGTATTTAATACAATTTAATTTAATTATTTAATTTATTTATTTAATTTATTTATTTATTTAATTTATTTAATTATTTATTTTTATTTATTTATTTAATTAATTTATTTAATTATTTCCATTTACATAGATCTCAGAATCAACTTTCATCAGTCTTTCTCATCTCAATATCCTGCTCATAGAGGACCAGTGCATACACACTGTAATCAGCATTTGTTGCAGCACTCAAAGTGTATTTGAAAGTCAGTTTTGTCATTCCATCTTTAATATCCTGTTTCTGTTTTGTCAGATCGAAATAAACAAAAGGGAATATTGTACCGAAATTGCCCCTGTTGAGAAGGGTACTTTCACTGAAATCATTTACAGCTTGAACATATTTCAAAACATCTCTAAATACTCTTGTTGGTTCTCTTGAGGGTTTATAATGAACCTCTGGATAATCATTTCCATTGCCAACCTCAAGATAACAATCAGTCAAAGTTCGGTTATTTGCAACTGATAATGTGTTATAGAGAAATTTATTGGCTGTCTGAGATGCATCACTTGCATCATTGATGATGAATACAAAGACATGCCTGGGTTTGTTTATTCCTGTGGAAATACGGAAATTGGCAGTCTGTTGTCTCGTTGAATTGCCTCTCTCAACCATTTCTCTCATGTAAGTCCACTTTCTGTTGTCAAGATACTTGCTCATGTATAAGGACTTTCCCGCAGAATTGAAAATAATACGAGAACAATTAGCTGGAATTTAGTTAGTATCACACGACATTCATCAGTAGCTTGCCAAATCATATTGTCATCACTCTCAAGTTTCAGGTTCAACTCTATTTTTGAGTCAGGCATAAGTTCATCCCAAAAGCTCTTGAAAAAACCGTATCTGTTCAATGCTATCTCTGCATTTACTTCACCACCACCATTAAGTAAAGCTTTACGATCTGAGAATCCTTTGTTATAAGCAGCTTGTGCTACTCTGTTTTCAGCGTCTCTACTGGTGTCAAGATAGAAGAACTCATTGGTTCCCTGACTTACAGCATAACCCTGTGAATACTCAAGCAATGACTTAATATTTGTGGCTTGGTTTGCATTACGGCATTCATAAACATCAAGACCATTCATTTTCACATTAATGGTGTTAATAAGAGCGTGAACTGAATTAACAATACCATTTCTATCTGCACCAGCAATGTCAGCTCCATCTGCAAGCTTATTTTCTTTGAAAATAACATTTAAAACGGGCATTATACCAGTCAAATGGTGTAGTCTCTCCACTGTTATCAACAACGAAACGGTAACCTGTTTTCCTCTGATGAGCATCGTTTGCTACTACAGTATTAAGTGCTGTCTCTAGTTCGAACACTATATCTTCATATCTTTCGATATATTTTGAGTCGCGATAGTTTGACATATATTATTGTGTTAGATAAAAGTTATTTTATTTTACGAGGTCGGCCTCTCTTTCTTTTGATTAAACCACCAGTCTGGCTCACACTCTCAGTTCCACTCTTGTTTCCACTCTTTCTCTTTTTCAAAAGTTCTATGATTTTGTCACCAGCTTTTTTGCCAGCATGTTCACCAATTGTTGTTGCTGCTTTTTTTCCAGCTGTTTTGATAATGTCAGTCACAATACCTTCACCATGTTGTTCATATTTTTTAAACTCGAACCGTTTCATATACTATTAGGTTTTATAATTCCACACCTCTCAAGAATAACTCAATATACCAATCTATCCCATTTAAATCGACTGGAGCTCCAGAAGAGTCTGTGACATAAAAGCGTATTGAGCTGATTGTATGTGTTGAGACAGGATTCCATGAAAGAAAACGAGGTTTGTAAGTGAAAGGTAAACTTCTAACGAGATCTGTGACTGGTATAACTGCGATTGTATTTGTGCTATTTCCATCAACAATGCTATCTATCACCATATCACAATTGATATAAATTTCATCTACTCCTCTTGTAATATCAGGTAGATTTGTTCCATATTCTGTGGCTGGAACTAATTTTGAATCGAAACCGATAAGTTTTCTGAAATCAAGATTTCTCAGATCCACTAGATAGTTTTCATCAAGTTCAATCAAAATGCGATATGTTGACAAAACGAAATACATGTTAATACCATACAGGAATTTTGATTTGTCTGTTTCAGATGGATTCAGTACATGGTTATTTTTTCTCATATACTCATGAATGTAACTATTGATATCGTCGTATGAATACATCCCGTAAACGAATGTTATTGTTTCCCAGTTTACACCTTTGTCATAGCTGTATTTAATTTGATTATTCCCAAAAATATCTCTGATATTGTACCAACTGTATGTCATATTGATGACATTCACAGCCATTTCATATTTTAAATCATTCGTTAATTTAAGAGGTGTATTGAATCTTTTTTCAAAATCATGACTCTTGCTGACACCAATTTTGTCTCTGTTTTTACTGTTGAATCGTAATGAAATTTCTGTCATATACTTTTACATTAGATATTTCATCATTATTTTATTCAACTCACCGGTTTTCAGGATTCCCAGTCTGTTCAATGTATGCAATATTTTTGTGAATTCATTTTGAACATTTTTGCTGTTGTTGCCGGCTGAAATAGATCCACCAAGCAACTGCAGTCTTGAAAGCATGTCACCCAAAAATCCATCCCTTGAACCCATTGCACCTCTTCTCCTTCCTATGCCTGAACCAATAGTTGATGCACCTTCCTCAACAGCATCGATTCTTTTTCGGTACTTTTGCAGTAATTTGATCCTTTGAGTCAAATGATATATCTTTTCTTTGTTTTTATCCCTATTTGTTTTGGTTGTTGATAGATGAGCTTTTTTTCTTCCAACATCTTTGGTTATTTCACCAATATTTCTTTTATACTCATCGATGTCGATTGTACCATCCATTATCCTTTTTCAAAATTGTTGTTGGAGGAGACAATTCATATTCCTGTAATACCTTAACCTCATCAAGTGAAAAACCTTTATCAAGATTCGACTTATATGGTGCTTCTGTTTCAGTCATCATTTTAGGTTTGTAATCAATTGGTAATGTTGTTTTCATTGGTACTGATTCAGGTAACGTGTTTAATAGCATAAGATCTTCAAAACCGGATGTCAAGGCTTTTTGATTCTTTTTCAACTGTTCAATGACTTCATCCTGTTTTTTGTCGACACTTTCTTTCACACTCTTCTGGACATCAATAGAGGGTTTCAGCAATTCTGATGTTGTATCATAAGCATCCTGTTTTCTGTATTCATAAGTCTTGATTACATCACGAACTTCTCTTGTTTTGTTTCCAGCTTCAATTCCACTTTTAAGAAGCCTTTTCATTCGTTCTATATCCATATACAATTGTGTTAGACTAATCTAAACTATTTACATATGGAAATCCCTAATTATGATATTCAGGGTTCAAAGAATTCATTCAGACAGTTGTATCCGTATATGCCAAAAGACACTTTCAGGATGCTGCTGGCTGGTAATTCAGGATCTGGAAAGACAACACTGTTTATGCATCTGATTATGGAACCATTGGTTTATTATGATCAGATACATCTTTATGCAAAAAATTTGGATCAAGACAAGTATCAATATCTTCGGAAAGTAATGGATGAGATAAGCAGTCACATTGGATATCCTGCCTTGGTTTGCAGTCAAGAAGATATATTGCCAGTTGAACAAATAAAAGACACAGATTTGCAGCGATTGGTTGTTTTTGATGATTTCGTGACTGACAAGAAACAAGATCAGATAATCAGCTATTTCATTCAGGGAAGACACAAGAACTGTTCAGTCATATATCTCACACAATCATTCATGGCTGTCCAAAATCAATCAGATTGAATTGCAGCCACTTTTGCCTCTATGATTTCCCATCATCAAGAGAAAGGAATCTGATTGCACAGGAGCTTGGAATCGACAAGAAGAAATACATTGAAGCAACCAAAAAACCATATTCCTTCTGTTATGTTGACAAGCCGATGAAAACAATCAAGAGAAATTTTTATGGTGCGATTTAATCTAATCTAATATTATATGGCAATCAATAATTTCCAAGATGTTGAAAAACAGGAGAATCCAAAAACAGAAAGAATCGAAAAATTAATCAATCCTTCTAATGTTGAAACACCATTTGAGATCGCTGAAAAAATCAAAATGGAAGTATACAGGAGGACACAAAAAGTATTGAAAAACAATAAGAGACTACCTGTCATCTATGAAACCATACCACCTGAATTCTTGGAAGATGAAAGCAGTGATGAAGAAGATTAATCTAACAAGATGATATAATGGGAGTTTTTAATTCTCTACAAGATCAAGATAAAATGAAAACTGGAACTGGTGAAAGAGGCCCAGCTGGTCCAATTGGTCCCAAAGGTGAAAAAGGTGATAGAGGTCCAAAAGGTAATACAGGTGCAATTGGTCCACAAGGAGCTACTGGAGCTGTTGGTGCCAAAGGTGATGGATTTAGATTAACACAAGATGGTAATTATGACATTGAAAATAAACGTTTGACAAATGTTGGTGATCCAGTGAATCATTATGATTCTGCTAACTTGGGATATGTTAATGATGCTGTTTTATCAATTGAAGGAACACGTGTTAATCCATTTAAATTTCTTCTTGAAGACGTATCAAAAACAACTATTCTTAGAAATGCGAATAATCTACAATTAGAAGTCTATAATAAAAGCCCTTACTCAATAAATAAAAAAGCCTTGTCTTTTGTTATTCCTACTGCTGGTCTTACAACTGTTCTTCGTTTTGATTTGTCACAATTGGAAGTTTCAAAGTACACTTTAGTTGTTGAGTTTTATACTAATGGTAACCCAAATAATGCAACAAATTTAATTGAAAGAAAGGATTCAATAAAAAGAGCATTTCCAAAGACTCATCTTGTTGATGGTTATCTTAAGAGAATATTCTTCCTTGAAAAAACAAGTCATGGTTCCACATCAATGGAGTTATTGTTGATTTCACCATATTTACAAAACAATAAAAAACATTATGTTATAGTTTATGGTGTTTACGGATTTTCAAATATTATTTTATCACATATTCACGATCCTGCTTTTGAAATAGAAGATGGAAGAATTGTATTTAATAATGAGGTTAAAATGAGTTTTCATAGAATAGTCAATGTTGCACGCCCTATACTTCCACAAGACTCTGCAACTAAAAAATACGTTGATGATGCTGCCATATATCTGTCGACAAATAAAGAGGATAAAACATATGTTAATTCTAACTTTGTGAAAAAAGATGGAAGCGTTGCAATGACTTCTGATTTGAATCTTGGAGGTAACAAATTGACTAATGTAGCAGCGCCAACAGCAAACAATGATTCAGCCACAAAGGGGTATGTTGATACTGAAATTGCTGGAATTGATGTTTCTCCATTTCTTAAAAAAGATGGAAGTGTTGCAATGACTGGTGATCTTGACATGGGCAATAATAAAATAAAAAATATACCATTCCCTAGCTTATCATCTCCAGTTAGTAGTTATGATGCGGTGAATTTTGGTTTTGTTGTTCAAAATATACAAGATATCAGAGCAGACACATTATTATTGAATGGAACAAATGCAATGACTGGTGATCTTGACATGGGTGACAATAAAATAACAAATGTTGGATCTCCAAACTCTGATAAAGATTCTGCCAACAAAAAGTATGTTGATGACCTTGTTTTTTCAGCATCAGGAGCTCAACGCAACCCATTCGCTTTTCTGTTAAAAGACAAATCCAAGTCTTCTGCAGTCAGTGGTGTGGAAAACCTTCAAATTGAGAATTTTGACAGATCACCTTATCACATAAACAAGTCGTCATTGTCTTTTTTCATCAAACGAAGAGGCAACTTTACATCCAAAATTCGTTTTAATGTTTCATCTTTGAGAAACAGTCAGTACACTTTTGTTGTTGAGTTTTACTAACCATCAGACCCACACCAAGCTACAATTGGGCTCGATCTTCGCACATTGAACATACGTGACGTCGGACAGCCATTTCAAAAACCTTTTCTCAAAACCCCGTATGTTGATGGTTATATGAAGAAGCTTTTCCGAATCGAAAAAACTGGTGGTGGCCAAGCGTTAATTGAGGTTTTACTTTTTAGCACAGCTCCCGCGTCTAACACCAAAACACATATCATCGTTTATGGGGCCTATGGCTATCATACCAATTTGTCTTACTTTCTCCATGACCAAGCTTATGAAATTGAAAACGGCCATGTTGCGTTTGGTAGTAATATTGACATGAAATTGAACAAAATCATCAACCTGCAGGATACCCCCTCAAACCCACAAGATGCTGTAAACAAAAAGTATGTTGATGCTGAAATTGCTGGTATTGATGTTTCTCAATTTCTTAAAAAAGATGGAAGTGTTATAATGACAGGCAATCAGGATTTTGGGGGGTTTATTATTACAGGTCATGGGATAGGAAACCAACCAGCAGATCTTGTGAATAAATCATATATTGACACTAATCTCGCATCAAAAAGCAGTATCGGTCAAACTCTACTTCGAGATGGAACACAAGAAATGACTGCTAATTTAAATCTGGCTGGTAACAAAGTGATCAACTGTGCAACACCAACTGCTAACACAGATGCTGCCAACAAAAGATATGTTGACCAGGCCCCTTTTCTTAAACTTGTCGGAGGTCGAATGGCTGGTGATATTGACATGGGTGATAACACACTCGCAAACTTAAAAGAAGGAACAAATAAAACTGATGCCGTAAATTTAGATCAATTAGAAAAAAGTCATATTTCATCTGCTTCTCATCCAAAGAATGCTTTCAAATATTTGATGAATTATATCGATGAAATTAGCACTGAATATGGCTTGACAGTTAATGGATATGTCAATTTACCTCGTTCACCACATTTGATTTCAAAAAAGGTCATTGATATAGACTTGAATAAAGAAGCTAATCATATTTACAGAGCTAGAATTGGATTTAATATGTACACAATAAAAGATGGAAAATACACTTTCATTCTTGAATGGCTATTTCCTGATTATGAAGGAATGAGTCTTAGTAGTGTAACATTCAATGCAACTGGTGGAATCACAATTCATAAAACTGTAGGGAGAAAATTTGACAACAGAAATGAAGATCATTCGAGATATTTATTATGGATTGAAAAACCATCAGCAAGTTCACCACCTGAATATTTATATTGTACGATTCATATTAATGCTAATCCAACTTATCCAAATAAGTACAAAGTTCATTGTGTTGCATATGGTATTGATTTTGAAGCTGCAGACGTTCCATCAAGTGTTTACGACTTCACTGAAGCTTATAAAATCGTAAATGAAAAAATACAATTACAAACTGATTTAGATTTGAATGGTTTTGATGTGAAAGAAAATGAAAATTGGTTGTTTGGTGGAGACAATGGTGAATTGACAATGCTAAATAATATTAATATGAACAGCTATTTAATAAAAGAGGCTAAACTTGGTGGTGATTTAAATCTGAATGGGCATAGAATTCATAATAATAGTTTGAATCTATTTCGTTCAAGCGTTACAGGTGTAATCATGGAAACGGCTTTCGATTTGGGTGGATTTGCTCTTTACAGGCCGAAATTAGGAGGTGATCTAGATTTGAATGGGAATGGAATAATCGGTCAAATAAAATATTTAAATTGCTCTGTCAAAGCCAAACAAGGACATAATAAGAATGCTTTAAAGCCTGTATTGATAAATGGCTTTGATTTTTTAGTCATTCATAACAATAACTTTCACATTAAGAATATGTATGTAATACAAGGAACAAAACCCGGAATATTCTACTTCAAGACAAAAGCTGAAGGTGGTAGGCCTTTGCCATTACCAGCAACAATTTTTGAATACAGACATTCTTCTATGAGTAGAAACATCACAACGGTCAACGTCAACAAATCATTATCGAGAGGCTATTTAATCATTGATTATTCACATCCCAATAGTGGAGAATTTGATACAGCATTCACACTTGAAGTAATTATGAATTAATCTAAAATAATATTATATGGGAGTTTTTAATTCTTCACAAAATCAAGATAATAAAGGTGATAAAGGCGATACTGGTGCAATTGGTCCTAAAGGTGACAAAGGAATTGGTTTTACATTAACACAAGATGGTCACTATGATCTTGGAAACAAACATTTGACTAATGTAAAAGCAGGCAATGATTCTGATCATGTTGTAATCAAATCACAAGTTTCAGATATTGTCAGAGATAGTTTTTTGGATTTATGGGTTTCTGAATTCATTAGATTATACTCTAAATGTACTTATCAAATCGACAGAGCGAATAATAATTTTTTAGATATGAATGCAGACAGAAAAGTTGAAACATTGTACGATCTCTCGAATGAAGAAAATAATGCAACACAATCAACTTTAAACATAAGACCCACTGTTTGTACCAAGGCTGAGAAACATAATGGACGTTATTTTTTGAAGTTTGATGGATCACAGAGAATGATAAGTCAAATCAATTTGAATAATGATGTTGTTAATGTCTTCATTGTTTATAAATTAAATTCAAATACAGGTGGAAGTCCATGGAAAAATGGTCTTTTTGGTCATGATAATAGAGGTTATGATAAGTTTGTCAGCTATTACAATGGTTCAAATTTAGTTATAAGTGGTGTTGATCAATCAAATTGTGTATATTTTGGTTCAGCAGCATCTATACAAAGTTTCAGAAAAATAGCAGATTATTCAGTAAATGATTTGGGTCAAATAAATGTTTGGCACTGCTTGTCTGTTCACTGGGATAATTTATCTTCTCCAAAAACAAACACAAGTAAAATCTATTGGAATAAAAAACATATTGGAAGTTTTACAGCGGCTAGCAGAAGTGGTAGTCGGCAAATGACTTTTGGTGATTTGGATCCTAGCTCCATCGCACCTCTTGACGGTAGTGTTATTTTTTTCTGTGTGTACTTGGATTCTATATTAGACGAAAAAACAATTTCAGATCATCATCAAATTTTAATCCAACGATATAATATAAATGAACAAAATAATTAGATATGTGAGATGGTTTATTCGGGATGCTGAACGGAAAAACCCTGGTGTTGACAAGAGGATTTTGAAATCAGCTTTGGTTTATCAGTTTCTATATCACAAACATTTTAACAAGTATGTTGAGGTGAGAGATATCCTTTTGGAGCATGAAGACATTGGATTAATTGGATATGGTGATGGTTGCCTGACACATTTGTTGGAGCATACTCTTGGATGGATTAATGTGTTGCAAACACATGCAATATTACATGATGCTTTCGGTCGATTCTACGTCAAACATTCACTTGACAGAGGATATTCTTATGCTTTCCCCCGTTTCATGACAACGAAATTGAACAAATTGTCACCTCTAAGTGGACAATTGTCTGGTTTGTGGTACTGCGTGTTGAACAGAATCGTTATATAAGCATATTGTATGAAAGACAGAAAGAGCATATTCAACTGGAACCATATTTCAGGTGAATTAACAGAAGATCAGGTAAATGAATTAAAATCCTATTACCGAACATATCACAGAAAGTGTTGGGCTCATAAACAGGCTGTTAAACGGTTCAAAAAATGGAAATTACTGGGGAATTCCTTGTCCATCATCTTTGCAACTGGGGGTCTCGCCACAAGTGTGGCAACAGGTGGTGTTAGTTTGGTAGCCATCAGTACAGCAGCACTTTTGATACAAGGGTGGATGAAGCATAAAAACCTAGATTTGAAAATCCAGAATTGCACATATGCTTATCAAAGCTATCAACATCTACTCAATTCAATAAAAGACAAGTTGAGAAGTGGTGATTTTGATGCTTCAAGTATACAAATCTCAATGAAGAATATCGATGATTATGTAACTGACAATAGTCCAATTATTGATAAGTACCTACAGAAATATGATGAAAAATTCACTGCTTGATAATACGAATAATCTTATCAAATCTCAACAATAGAATCTCAACCCAATATTGATCATAAAATTTAAGAGTCTTTTTTGATCTAGTAACTATTATTTTATCAAATGGAAGATCAAGCATTAAAAATATTTGCTTAAGCATAAATTTCGTACTTATCATCCTTTTACGATTCTTATTCACCAAGGGAAGGACAGTGTCTATCTCTTGGAATATTTTCAATATTTTGCCTTTATCTTTTACAGAAATTTGAAGTCCATTCTTACGACATATACCATTTATCACATTTTCAATATGGTACTTCCGATGATATACAGATTTTCGCTTTATTTTATACATATTATTATGAAAGTCGACAAACTCTTTACAATAATCATAACCATGAACTGAACCACAATTTAGACAAACATTTTCACCATCATCGTTAAACATTTTTGATTATTACAGCAAGGTGCTTTCACACTTTTAACAACTTTGACCAATAGCTGATCACAAAAATAACATGACAATTCTCCCATATTCTTTAATTCATTGTGGATTACTGAATTACAACTCATTCTATAATATTATGTGATATTTTATTTTTATGTAACCATCGGATGGTTCCACGTGAGAAATAATAGCTATAGGCGATGACTCATTTCCTGTTTTTCCGAGAATGTCACGCTTGGTGATTTTTCCGAGAATGTCACGCATTTTAATAAACTATAGATGAAGTGTGCAGACCTTGGTTCCATCAGATTGAACAACTATATATTCCATCAAATTAAATAACTATATATTCCATCAAATTAAATAACTATATATTCCATCAAATTAAATAACTATATATTCCATCAAATTAAATAACTATATATTCCAGAATACGAGACCAGAAGGCGAGTAGTATAGTGTTTGGGGAAAACGAAATCAATTGATTTCGTACCCCCAAACACTATACTACTTGAGGAATTCCTTCCATTAAACAAACATTATACTAGTTAATACTTTTCTTGGCTTGCCTTTCAGATAGACTAAAGAGTCAACCAGATGCTTCAGAGCTATATATATGCCCAAGCCTGAAGCAACTGAGTTGATAAGAAATTGACATTTCTGACATTGGCAACTTTGTAAGATTACAGTCTTCGGAGAATAATGATGGGTTTCGTGTGGTTTATATAGCAGTGGAGCTACATGTAAACTATTTGTGGAAACATAATTATGCATGATAATGTTTAAAACAAGAATAAATTAGTTGAGATAGTCTTTGTTGATTCTGTAGTGATTAAGAGTGGGGACTGTCAGGGTAACCGCACCACTTGCTGTACAGTGCACCAAACACAACCCACACATGCTGGGCCTACAACTTAAAATTGTCAACTTAATCATGTTCAAGTTTCAATCACAAGTTTGTGCAGACCTCTAAACAGTGTCTTTTAAAAATATAACTATAAATGTAGATTCACCCAGATCTCTTCAGTCTATAAAGCCTTCATGAGATTAATACAACAAACTTACGGCATTTCTTCCAGTGGCAAATCTTTGTACAAAGTGTTGACAGCCTCTGCTTCTTCTGACACAGCTCTTTGGGTATCCTGGAAATGAGTGATTTTTTAAAGTCTCATGTTTATTTGTGCTGCCTACAGCAAAGTATTTTATTCCACATTTAATGTAGTTTATAAGAAAGACTTGCTTAATAATAAATACCTTTGCTTACTACTGGTGGTAAATGACGATTGAAATAAAAAGCCTTAAAAAAGCTGTCAAAATGGAGCAGAGTTCACCTCAAAAGTGCCCCAGCTGGAACCATTTGAAGCAGTTATTTTCAAAATTTTGGGGTTGAATGATGCCAGATCCCCCTAGAAGGCCCTTTCTGCCTTCTGTTCCTTTCATCCTACCTACTGCTCCAAATAAGTTTGACAGGGCTGTTCATGAGGCCAAGGGGTGGTCTGGTCTCGCGTTGTCGCTCATTTATGACTCAGTCTGTCGCTTGTTTCGTCAGGGACAAATGTCACTGTCAAAAAGAAAACAAAGAGAAATGGAAAGTGAATTGTCGCTGTCGCAAACTGTCGTGCGTTTTCTGTCAATTTCTGTCGGTTGTCTGTGTTTTGGAAGAAGATTGCTGTCTGTTTTTGGAGCCATGTCGCTTGTCGCTTCTACCCCTTGGAAGGCCTCATTCATTTTACTTGAGTAAGATATACTTCGTTGTTTATAACTGTCTTAAATTATTAAGTGAGCATACTACTTGCTTGCTGAGTAAGTTCAACTTTAGGCACAACTTCAGATTCAATAATGCTTGGCTGCAAATTCACCACAGACTATGATTTTTTGCCAGCTGCTATTATTTCAGAAGGGAAGTGAGACACTGACAAAACAAAACAACAGTCAGTAAACTGTCCACTTGTTGACTCAAAGTCTCAGCCTTAGCTTTTTGCCTAATTGCACCTGGTTGATTCACCTCTTGAAGTTGAGTTGCTTATGAAACTCCAAACTTGCTGGTGATCACTACAGGTGATTTTGTCAACAAGCCTTAGCTTAACAAGCTCATTCCAAGCAACTAGAGAATTTTAAGGCAACAAATTTAAATATTTAAAGATATTTGAGTATATTGGATTGGCTTAATTTCTCGCAAACAGGCAGTGTAATGGTTGAAATTTTGCCCATGTGAGTGGTTTATCCAGACAAATGGTAAGTTAAATCTCAAGTTGTCATTTTTAACTTGTGGAGACACGAAACGTATGAACAAATTATATTGTGGGCACTGCATGTCACTCACTCACTAAAAGGTGTAGACACACTTCATAATTAATTGGCCCCAAGCAAGAGCACTCGGCACATTGATCGTTCCCGAAGGTCACTCCGATCAAAGCTCACTCCAGCTCAGCGTGCATCATGTCCAGAGGATTTGCTGATTTTGTTGCTTTCACAGGACGATTAGGTGTCTTCAGGTGGACTGAAGATGTTTCATATTAGTACTATAGTAGCCTACGTGTAGCCCTATGCACCCCGCAAGGAAAAACGGGACGAGGGAACGTCTACGAAAAGCTGAGATGAGTTGTGTTATGTGACGTCACTCTTTTGCAAGAAAATAATTATATTAATCTGATCATAAGTTAATCGCATTGATCAATACTTACGAGAACACTGATTGGCTAAAATGGATCTCGCTCTTTTCTTGAAGAAACACAAAATATGGCGGGCAGAGTGTCAGAAGCCACACAAACTAAAGTGGAGTTTAACATAGCTATAAATGAGGTTTGTGGCAATTTGGATTAGAGAAATTCCACGAAGAGCAACAAATAGCCATAGCTTTGTGTTTTGATGGGAATAATTAGGCTGTCCGTGTTTCATTGCCAACTGGCTATGGAAAAGCTATTAAATTGCTAGCAATGCCAGTGATCGCATTGCTCCTTTGGTATTTTCATCATATCACCACTGACAGCATTCATGGAAGCTTAAGATCAAATCCAATATTTGAATGATCTGGGATTGAAAGCAATCGCGCTAACCAAAGATTCGCAAGATAATATCAACGAATGAGTCATGACTGGTGAATATTCGCACATGTATATGTCACCAGCCGAGTGGACAAGGAAATGGTAATGAAGGGATGTGCAGATTGATCAAATTCACACTTTCTGATAGTGGTTCCTTCGACTGGAAAACAAGGCCAACTTTCTCCAAACTTCAAATTCTGTCTCTTCCTGAGGAGACCATGTAAATGAAGAATTTGCAAGCGCTATGTTGACATCAAAGATTGTCTTCTTCCTTTTGACCAAAAATCGGTTGTAATCCTTTTCAATATCTTTAAACACAGTATACATTTACTGACTAGCATTAATGCGCTCGAAAGAATAGAAATTTACACGGCCTTTGACCTTTGTCTACTCGAGTAAACAGATGCAGTTCTGTAGAAATATAATTTTATTTGCATAACTTGCATGAATAACTGTGACGTCACATATTGCGATTTGTGTCAGCTTTTCATAGACGTTCCTTTCTTAGCTTCCTGGTGTTTCACAGGGGGTGGGTATGGCTACACGTAGGTTAGTACTATAGCCAACTTGGATACTGGATTTCATTACCTTTGTCTCGTCCAGGCACTAAACATGATGAGGAGATGATCATTTGGTCTTATCGATCAACCCCACAAGCTCACATGAGAAATGCAAATTCCAGCTTTCTGGAAAGTGACTTGAAAATGAGTAAATCTCATGCCCGTGTGGTGAGCTTTGATGAAAATGAATCATATTTGTCAAGCACACCAAACTTACATCGAATCGAAGTGAATCAAGGACTTCTTGAACAAAACAATTGAAAACATATTAATTGACAAACAATTGGCACAAAGTCATAATGCAAAACCAAAGAACTTTTGTGGTCAAACGAGGACAACAAGCATTGCATTTTAGTGCCTAAGAAGTTGTTGACAGGCTGGCATCTTTATGAGTCGATTTTGCCATTACATGTACTGTAACTAGAAATGAGTATTTATACAAATTTATTTTGACATTTGTTTACAATTATTTACTTCACGTTTGCTTCACTAAAATTTACTCTTCCGATTGTTTTGTTTCGCTAATTTTGATAAAACAACAAAGCAAACTATCTAATGCTAAGCAACTATAGTAAAGAATTAGAAGCATGGTTTTCCTTTACTTAATAGTGCAGTTTTTCTTTGTTTTTGATTTCATGACGGACCAGTTCATTACATTTGCGAAAAAACTATTTAAGAATTTGCTATGCTGCATCGATCCATGTCTGACTTTTAAATCAAATAATGAACTAGGCGATGATTCTAATTAAATCTGAATTATCACTGTAAGATGGTTCTTTAAAATAGTCATTTTTACACTTAAATTGTATAATTTATTTGTGGTATATTTCAATCACACACTCAGTTGCTGATGTTTGGAAGAAGCCATGGCATTTATGAAAGTAGAAAAATATATCAAGTATATTTAATATTATGTATTATTGACTGAGTGGGAGGGTCTGACAGGAAAATATCTGGCTCAAGTTCATGGCGTACAGACTGAGTGCAGCAAGGTCCATGTGCCATGACCAAGAGCCCCACCTCAATCAGTCAATAAGTGTTTTATCATATGGCCTCTTGAGACTCTTCATGAGCATTGACAAAAAATCGACAAAATTGCACAGAAAATTGACCTAATATGTTATTTGCATTTGCTTTCTGGTGTAAAATAAACTTACGTGGTTAGACGTGACGAATTCCTCTAAAATCATATCGATCAAGGCTGTACATGTTCCTACAACTGTAGCAGGGTTGGACGGCTTTTTCCGGCCCTACTCGCACTAAGGCATATGGCCCTCATATGGGGACTTTCTCAATAGTTTCACAATGAAAGCATATGCAGGGCCGTACGGGTCATATGATAAACTTAATTCTGCACCAGAAAAACTCTCTCTCTCTCTCTCTCTCTCTCTCTCTCTCTCTCTCTCTCTCTCTCTCTCTCTCTCTCTCTCTCTCTCTCTCTCTCTCTCTCTCTCTCTCTCTCTCTCTCTCTCTGGACGACCAGCTTCTAGGCCTGGGCACCCTACTAGCTGGAATAGTTGACATTTTTCTTAGAAAAAAGTTCCATGCACATGCAGTACTCCTGTGTTTTTATTCCACAGGACTTGTATCTCAAACAAAAGAATCTGGAAATCCATAGCAATATCACATTATCAATTTCAATTATAATTCCTCATGCCTGTTGCTTTGTAGTCTCCTCTGCACACAACTTCTTGAAACTCACTGGGTCTTTGGCTTCCTCACTGCCTAACTCTCTTTGCAATCATTTGCATATTAACAAAAACACACGACTAGAAAGGAACTGGGGATGAGTGTCTGTCTTAAACAGGAACCCTACCCTGTTTTTTTAGGGGGATCAGCATGAGGGGGGGGGGGCAGGGAGGGTCAGTAGGGGTAGTCCATTGACCAATGGTCTGTAAAGTAGTCCATGGACCTAGTCTGTGGTGGGGTCCATGGAACGGGAGTCAGTGTTTTTGGGTCAACCCTAGCCTAATTTGACTTTTAAAAGGTAGTAACAGCCTCTAGCTAAAAGTAAAAGTTTGCCACGTTTTTCAAGTTGATGTATTGCTACTGCACATGCGCGAGATCCATGACACTGCTCCTTTAAAGCCACAACACACATTAAACACCCAGAGTGAACAGCCACGATATCTTTTCCTGATAAGAGGGCCGCGGCTAATACATGCACTCATATTTCTCTTCTTTTTAGGAACAAGCACACTCAACTGAACACCAGAATAGATGAGAATGTCACTCAAATGCTTTGCAGTGACCAAAACTATCCTATCACATAATTTGTATAAAATCAAATATATTGACTTCCATATATAGTATCCCGACATGCATGTCAGGGGTAGGTGTCACACTAAACCTGGACTGACCCCTTCCTGGACCCTCTTTCTGGATGATCCCTACTCAACTTCTCAAATTTTAGTAACAATATTATCAATTGTTAAATACTATTTGTACTGGTTACCTATAGGAACAAAGATCAACAACAATTGATCTTGCAGGTCAAAATGCCCTTATTTTTCTAATGCTCCTTTTCAGCATTTCTACAGGTAACTGTTGATCAAGTTCAATCAAAAGGTCTCACATAATCATTTATTCTCTTAAAACTCCTGCAATTGTAGGCCAGCATCAAAAGACAGCAGCTTTGGTTTATAATACCTGTTACACCAGATCCTCACACAGTACCTCGGAAAGTACCTTTGTTTCCTAGGATTTTTGGCTTATTTTGATAGTTGACACAACGAGCTAAAGTACACTTTTAAAATAGGAGAACACTTTCAGAGACGAAGGAAAGAGTGTTAATAAAACAAGAATTGTATATCTAGAATATTTGCATATCAAATCACCAGTGTTCTTAAAAGCCCATTTTCACCCATGATCCAATGTGGTCATTTGTTTAATTTGTTTTGAATTCATGTTATTGCTAAATGATTCTTCTGACTGGTAAAACTATTGTTATCAGGTTTTTGATCTGGTTCATCATGCTGAGTTGTAGTAAAAGACTACAAATTCAACTTGCATATTTCTTCATATTTGAAACTATAGGAACAATGCATTGATAGCACAGTATTGAATGATCAGTTACTTGCTGATAACGTGCCAAGGATGGTGACAAAATATCCACGAGAAAACATTTATTTATTGTGGTAATACTGTAGTTTCTAATTTGAAGTAAGAAAAATACTTAATATACATGTATATATTACCATAATACTGTATATGAAGGAAACCCTAACCCTGTACACCCCAAATGCTTTTTTGCTTTTTTTTTTTTTTTGCTTATACTCTGTTCAAAATACAGTCAACCATATGTGGCTTGATAAAAGGAGGAAAACATTGAGCTCTACATTAAAACATGGCAGGAAAACAGCAACACAGCAGTATAGTCCTCATCAATCACAGAGATCTCAGCAAGAAGAAGACATGAATTATCATGGAGTTTAGGCAAGCTGTGAACTGAATTAACATACAGAACAGGGCTGAAAAACGACTGCGCATGCTCTAGGTCAGATCGATTCGAGCGACGATTCGAGGGCATTTTAATTCGTTCATTTGATCGTGGCGCCATGTGAATGTGAATTTGTTTTTCATCTGTGTCCTGCGCTTGTTTCTTGAAAGACAGATTCTGAATGCAATTGAAATCAAGGAAATATCTTTCCCGAACATCTGGGATGTTTTTATGAGGTGGTTACTCAAAGTAAACCCCAGAGAAATCCAAGTATTTGGCTGAGGTGTGGGGCACTTCGACAGCTATCTAGGAAAACATTTCCACGGTAAGTACAGCATCAAAGCTTGTGTTATTTAAAATGTGGTCTTCATATTGAATGGTAACTTCAATGGACACTCCTTTCTTTAAATATTATGCACATGTCATCGGCTTCCCCGTGGGGTCGACCCCCGGGCCTACCAAGGAGATATGTGGGGGAATACAAAGAGATGGATGGGATTCTTTCCCCGAGGGTAGGGGGAAATCTTGACATTGTTTTAGGATCAAAGATTATGGGGTGGGGGAATTCACAAGTTTGAAAAGGATGTCACAGAGATTTTCAGGTGAGAGACACCTCACCCAGGGGACTTTGTCTTGAGAGCTTCCCCGACCCCCCGGGGAAATTCCTCAAGTTTGCCTGAGTGATTTTACAATCCCCCTGGTTGGCCTGGGGGTCGACCCCACGGGGAAGCCGATGACATGTGCATTATTTCTTAACCTGCCCGCTCAACAAAATTTTTGACCCAAATTAAAAAATTACAAAAACGCTCTAAAAATGCTCTTAAAACTGATTCCATTCGTTGCGGTCAATCTGTTAATGAAAGGTTCCCAAGATTGCTGGTCGTTGCTAAAATATTTACTTTAATGCCTTATGTTAATACTCTTAACTGGGAAATACCCTACCAGTTTACCCCGTAATGGAATTTTACATTTACTTGTAACTGTTCTAAGAACGTACTGGAATATTTTCACAGTCATGAACCAAGGAGAGGAGTTTTAAATGAGTGCTGGCATTGAGCAAACGCAACAGAAGCACCAGAATGTCCATGTAAATGACTGCCCAAAAGGGAAATACCACTTGAAGTAGAAATGAACACAACAGTGTTGCTGCCTAAAATAAATAATGTGTTGTTTGTATGTGTGTTGCCATTGGACTCTTTGTTGGCTTGTACATTAAAGATGTACACAAACATTCATAACCCAAATAGAGCCCTAGTCTTTTATATATGTTAAAAACGCCTTTTCGCTGCTTATTTTATGGGGAACTTAATTTTGGAGGAGCTTATTGTTGGACGTACAATAATATTTGCATTTCAAAATGGGTTGTGCTTGGCAGTATTAAAAGAGCTTCAACAATTTACAGTTAACAGCAGTGCATCTGAAAATGGGATTAAGGTCATGGAATTCTGATATGTCCTGAATTGGATGCGTGCATGAATTGGTTATGTTTTTAAATGCAGAATATCGACAGTTAAAAATTTAAATCACGTTTTTCTTTTTAGGGTTGTTACCTGGTATGATTTGCCACAGTTCTGTGAAATGCTGTGGAACAGATCATAAGTAAAACCTCTCCTCTTTGTCCGGCCATCAGCCACAAGTTTGGCTTACTTTGGCCATGGCAGTAGAGTGGGACAAACAACTCAATAAAGTTGCTGTGAAATCCTGATGATGCAATTGATTTGGCTGTCTCTTCAACCTCCTGGGCCATTTCAAACTTTCTGGTGTTCTATTGTAATACAGAATGCCACACTTCCACTTTTTTCTCAGTAATCACCTTCAGGAGACTGGCCTTTTTGGAGCAATATTGTGGAAGGTGATTGCTCTGGTACACACAGTCGCTTAGGAAGAAAATGTTGATTTATCATAATGGCATCTTCTCCAGCATAGTTATAAAAATAATCACCATTTCAGCCATTACTTTCTCGTAGAGTTGCATGTCCCCAATTCTAAAAAAAAAAATGTTGGTAAAACACCAGCGGGGAAAAAGCTAGAACAACAAAAAAAGAAAAACACCAGGGGGATAACATGTTCAAGGAGGTGCACAGTATAGTAACAAATTCATGTTCTTTACACATAGCAAACTTTTCTAGTTCTTCAGATCATATTAGCTGCGAAACAAGTAATGCTGCAATTTATTAATAGTCTTTTAATGTATGTTTTATTTATTTATAGTTTTTTAATATATGTTTATTTATTAATTAATTTTTTCTTTTTTTTTTCTTTTTTGGAGGGTATGTCTTAGCATGGGAATTCAGTTTCCCCCTTCTACCGTCCTGTTCACCATTTTTGTATTTTTGTTCCATTGTACATGTTAGTATTAGTTCACTTGTATCAGTTATGTATGGTTACGAACTGTGATTAAAGATTAAAGTGATACATAGAGATGATCTGAGAGGTTTTGCCTTTGTTGCTAAAATTCCACATAAGACACTTGAATATAGTTTCTCAAAAAAAAAAAAACTTTAAGTGGTAAACAACATCTTGTTCTGGTTTAATACTGATACTTGAATTCCAGCCACTTGCTATTAACTTTTGAGGATAGTACCATCCAGGCCAGTCTACAGGTGGTGGCAGAATGAAGTTCTTGGTGTATTCTTGTAGTTGTGGATATTTGTTGAGTATGGTACATGTTCTAAGACTGTTTTATAGTTGTCCATGCTTTTCAAATCTTGTTTAAATTCATCAATCAACAGACATGTCTCTAATGTCATAGCGTGTTCTGATGATTGATCTGAATAGCAAATAAAATAGGTATGTGTAAATTTACAGCTGTAAGAAAGAGATACAGAATAGCACCAAGTTGTTCTTTTCGGAATTACCATGTTACTTTCTTCATGCATGTGTTGTAGGTTAAAATAATCATTATTTACAGATCACAATTATCTCAAACTAGTTGGATTTGTGTTTTATACTCATAAAACTGAAACAGGAAACTACAAATCGAAATAATTGAAGGGCTCAGTGGAAGAAGGGCATAAGTGACGATTTTGGTCATTTTGCTGACGTCCTCCAAATGAGCTGAAGTTTTGCATGTGGCCTTTGATACATTAGAAAAACATTGCCCTATATTCTTTTCGCTTTTTTTACGCTCAGTTTTCAAGAAAACGCGGACCAAAATACGCATTCTACGCGTCACTTAGCACAGTTTTTCCTGCTTGGATTACTGAAACTGGACATGAAATGATTGGCAGGGACTTATTGTTTGATAGTGTGACGTAGACTATAAGTTTACCGGTTAAAACATCGATTCACTGATACGAAACTTACGCGGTTGAGGTCAGCCCGATCGGTACTGAGTTCCATTTAATCGCATTACGCCCGAGTGTTTGCCTGCTCGCCTGGTGGTAAAAAAGACATCATGAAGTCTTGAATTACCCGCAAGCCACTAGCTTCTCTGAAAGAATCCAAAGAAGTTTCCTCTGTGCTTTCCAAATCATGAAATCCCTCTGTTTTGGAGTACAGATTAAGGGGCCAGGCGATAAAAAGTCTGAAAGCAACTCTCGTCTTAAAAGCGGCCCTCCGTTGCTAGTCTCGGACCGTCTGTCAAAGGTTACCGTGCTAAAAGTTCGGAAAACGAGAGGTGTTTTTGGGGTGACTTTAGGCTGAAAATCTGCGATGTTTGATGAGAGTTGTCCGCGCTTGGAGGCCATAGTTTTCTCCCACAATTCATTGCGGCCACAGAGGGCGCTGTCACAGTGAAAAGTTCCCGCGGGTGACGTAACGGGATTAAATCCGCTCAGACTACGCGTACTATAGATTATTTTCACTTCGGAAACATTACGGAGAAATCATTGAAGACAGGGAAACCGGCAAGATGAAAAGTCCGTCCGTTTACGACGAGTATCCTGAATTTAATGCAAGGAAAAGTTGACGCGTGTGGCAAATACCAAAAGCGAAAATGCATTCGTTATCGTGTGGTGTTTTGTAAACCGGTTAAAACATGCTGGTGAATATCAACACATAAATCACTTTGCCGCGTTGACCTCGGTTATTTCGCTTCCGTGGAGGCTTGTAAACATCACCAAAGAGTATTTTCATGCGAGCTAAACGTCAGCAAGAAGTATTTTCACGCGAGATAAACAGCAAAATGTATTTCAAGTTGTGTGACGCATGACAGGACATTAACGATTCAATTTCAGAACATGCAAATAACGCCATTAAGTCTAACTTAATTAACGTTAGCGCTAAGCCCTTGAATGCTGTTTACAAGTCAGACAAACTCTTTGCGTGCTGACGTAAGGTTAACCAAGGCTTCTGTGTGCTGTTTTAAGTCAACCAAGAATGTTGTGGACTGTTTCTGAGCCAAGCAAGCTTGTTGAGAACTACGATTAAGCAAAACACGGGTAGTAACACCTGTAGTAAGTGCCGCATTCAAGAAAACAAGTAGACCCGGCATATTTCCAAGTCAGCTGGGCACCTTGTGTGCTGTTTATGAGTCAAAAAGTCATATAGTACATTATGGCTTATTGAGAAGAGACGTTCCGTGTTGTCTTAAGCCAATTACGAACATTTGGCGCTTGGTTTTCATAAGAAGGGCTTGGTGGAAGACTGTGCTAAGTGACGCGTAGAATGCGTATTTTGGTCCGCGTTTTCTCGAAAACTGAGCGTAAAAAAAGCGAAAAGAATATAGGGCAATGTTTTTCTAATGTATCAAAGGCCACATGCAAAACTTCAGCTCATTTGGAGGACGTCAGCAAAATGACCAAAATCGTCACTTATGCCCTTCTTCCACTGAGCCCTTCAATTTGAAATCAATTTGACCTGAAATTCATTTTAAATGTAAACACACGTCATTTTGGCACATGCAACAGAAGTCAGTTGTGTTTAACTTGCATTCATCTCTGGGCAAAACAAAGTATGTTATTTTGTATGTTTATAGGGTGTATGAGGTGCTGGTTAATCACTCCTGTGGTGATATATACACCAGTCAAGTGTCAGTGAAATGTGATGTATGTTTATACCCAGTGTAGTGAATCATTGTGAAATGCCAGCAGACTGACCTCATTTGAGATACATATTCTTTATGTCCTTTACTTAAGTTTCTTTTTAACTGCTGTACTGTCCTGGATGTTGTGCTGAAACCTAGAACCTGTCCAGCAGTTATACCCTGTAGGGAAATGCCAAAGTTGGCTTCAAACAACCCACTCTCCTTTTGCAGTAAAGATGTCTTTTGGGACCTGCTATGGAAACCACAAATTTGTTTGCAATCAAGTATACTGACAGTGTGTAAATTCTGAAAAAAAAAAAAAAAAAGAACTAATAATTTCCGAATTTTTAAATGAAATATGTCGCCAAAAGTATGCAATGATGTGAAGTAGAGAGACCACTTTCTGATCTTGAAGCTCCTTTCTTTTCTTTGATAAGTTACTTCCAGCAATACAGTTGAGCAATTTCTGGTAAACCACGAGATTATATTTTTTGGTGAACATTTTCATTGCATCTGGGATGTATAATTTCTGCTATGGAGTTGTTTGTTGAAGTTTATACAGGGCAATTTGAAAAGATCCCACTAGTTTGTCGATTGTTGATTCTAGAAAAAAAACCGTTATTTATTAAATACAAAAGAAGAAAAGGCGGGAAAAGTAGATGAGATGCAATAACCTTGCATGTCTGTTATTTTCATCTCGGTACAGCTCGTTCACATCTACCTCCATTTCGTTCTGGTGGGTCTTCCTTTCATCATTTTTTTGGTATATAGAATAACAGAAAAGAATGCTATTACAACGTACGGTGACTGAAAGGAATAACATGATAGGATTTACACTCACCTTTTTGCGTTTCTTCTGTGCATGGTAGAATTGTTTTCAACTTCATTCAAATAATAGATTCGTTTATACGCGTGACACCACTTGCTGCCTGGTCGATAGTTCTGCTTTCTCTCCCCATAATTATCCAATACAGCATAAAGTCGAACTGGAATGACTGGAAAGTTTTTTTACGTGCATGTCAAGTAGAAGCGACGAACAGTGATTGTCCTGTCCCATGATCGATCGTCGATGCCTCACGCACGTTTGAGTTTCTGCTGGCATGTTTGCTGCTGTAGCCAATCTGGTGGTAAGGGGCTTATTTCACTAAAGTAGACTTCTTGAGCATTTCTTGTTTTCCCAGAAAACCAACAGTTTCCATAAACCGACAAGAAATGTGCGAGAAAAAAGCCAACACAACACTGTAAGCATTTTGTCGCAACTTTCGAAACAAGTCCGCACGGGGATCCTTTTCCATGAGAAAACAATTTTTACATAATTCCTACATCCTCTAAATTTTTGAGAAAATTTCTTTTCTCTAGGGAAATTAAATTGTTATCTTTTAAAGGGCATCCTTATTTTTTCACTTTAAAGCCAGGGTGTTTTACTCCCACGAAAAGCTGGGCATTTTGAATAAGCGCGCGCCCGAGCCTGCGTTTTTCGCCGCAGGTCAATGCACATGCGCTGTCGTTTTTCAGCCCTGTTAACATACAGTATATACTTAGCTTAACCTCTTACCTCAACTTCTGGTTCCAGTTCTCTGTTCCCAGACAGTGCATCATTATCTAAATTTATGACAAAGTATGCAAATGTATCAGTGTTAAAAGTACAATAACAAATTAAATCATGTACTTTAATTTGTTCATGTCTAATTTGACCTACCCGAATAAAAAAATAAATTAATTTAAAAGTTTCATTGGTGAGGCAATTTTAACTTAAATAACAAGTGTTTGTTTTAACTGGCAAAATATTAACATTATATACATGCTATAATGCATGGTTGTGTGATTATTTGTTGAACAAAAGATTGCTAAATAATTATTTATCGCCCACTTTCAGGAGAAAAGAAATACCACCTTTAAGGCAAACAATAAAAGAGGGAAGAGAAGATTTATGAGCACAGAGTGCAGATCATAAGCACAACAGGCATGAATCTAGAGGATGATAAAGGTACCATGATTATATTGTTTCCACAATCCATATCAGAAGACCGTTTCATTTCTCAGGAAACCCGATCAACATCTTCCTTAAAGTGCACCTAAACCCACAAAATTTTTTTTGCTAAAATAAATCTTTGCACCAGTTTGAAACGCATTGCACCTTTTTTACCAAATCTTGACTACTTATTTTTGACTTTTCTAGGGTGTTAAAGTTGCAAAATCTGTCCATCGTCTGCCTCATGACAGAGTCAGAAGGGGCTTGGGTCTATTCTCGATCTGATGTCACAAACTGCTTTGCATGCATGTTTACAAAGACTTAATGCGATGTAAATCAGTTTGTGACATCAAATTGAGAATAGACCCAAGCCCCTTCTGACTTGGTTGTGGGGCAGACGATGGCTAGATTTTGCAACTTTAACACCCTGGAAAATTCAAAACAACTAATCAAGATTTAGTAAAAAAAAAAAAGGCACAATCCACTATGAAACCAAAACCCATGAAAATCTCATTATTTTTTTCACAGTATTTTCATGGTATTTTCAAAACTTTTTCATGGGGTTTTCATTGTCAAAATAATGGTTTTTGCTTGAGGTTTTTTACCATGAAATTGCCATGAAAAAAGCATTAAAAATACGATGATAATCCTGTAAAAACCAGCAGATTCATGACCCATGAAATATTCAACATTTTGTAAAAGGCCATGAAAAAGTCATGAAAAGGCTATTAAATTTTAATGGCACATGGTATGGTATTTTAATGGCATTTTAATGATGCTGAAAAACCCATGAAACACCCATGAAAAACTGCCATGAAAAAAGCATTAAACATAATGGAAAACCCATGAATTTAAAACGAGCATTTTCATGATGCAAGTTTCATGGGTTTTTCATATGTGAAAAAACAACCATAGCCCCTGAAAATCCCTTGAAGGTTTTCATGGCTTTTCCATGGTTTTTTAACCCCATTTGAGGGTTGTCCACCACATTCCTGGGGAAGGTGATGCCACACAAGAACCATGAAAATTTTATTTAATGCTGAATGCAATAAAACTGAAAACCATACCTTGACTGGAAAATCTAAGACCTTTATGGCAATTAAATTAATAAATAAATGCTAGGATAAGTCTTTAATTGATGAAAGCAAAGGATGAAACAGATTTGAAGCTGTCCAACAATTTTATTTTAACAATACGCAAATGACACTTTACAGACAAATCACGTCAAACTATTAAACTACATGGGCCAAAGAGATTTTTTTTTTCAAACGTTTTACGTACACAGTATCAGGTAAGTTTTAACGTTAAGCGTAGTTGTCCAAATCACAGATTTATATAATAATTATTAGTGTCATAAATATTTCAAAAATGTAAAAATTATGTTTCAAACTTGTGCATTCAAGGGAAAGCCGATCTTGAGATCTGTACATGTGAATACTAAATTTACATGAACTGGAACAAGATGAAAGGAAAAACGGCAAACAGTTAACTTAGCTCATTGATTTAAATTTTGTATTGTTCAGGGAGCTTCTTTTGCTGTTCGTGGATGAGGTTGTGAACATGTCCCGCTCCAGCTTGTATTTTTAATTCATGTCTGAAACAAAAATAAGGCCTGTTTCAAACGTCACACTACTGTCGTGCCGATTTAATAAAACTTAAACTGAATTTAGTGTCGAGCCAAAATATTAAAAAAACAGCAAAACAAACCTTGTATCCAAAATGCTAAATATACACATTTTTATTAGTAAATTACATGTAGCGTCGTTCTACACTGGTTTAGTCATGAATTCATTACAGTACTCAAGATAATTTAAGATCGTAAATGGTTTGAACCCAGGAGTCATATCATAACTAAGTGAAGCACGATCGTCCGGGTGAGTGTAGTCCTGAGAAGGACTGTTTGTGGTGACATTGACTGACGTTTCAACAACCTGAGCGGAAGTCATCATCAGAGTCAAGTGATTGGGGTAACGTCAGGAGATGGTATAAGTACTCTGGTCGTTGATGTGATTGGTCAACGAAGTCGTGATGTTATTGGTTGTCTGTCAGTTAAGCCGTGATGTTATTGGCTGTGAAGACTGTAAACCGTGGTTGGTGCATTTCGATCCGTCTTTTGTTAGTCAAATGTTCGTAGGTGTATTGTTAGTTAAATTAGTCGGTGTGTCTATTGTTTGTCTGTTGTTGATATCGTCAATAAGTCGTTTGTAAGGTGCGGGAAGCTGCTGACAACGGTTCAGTGGTGTCTGTTCTAAATTAGTAAACCAACTTTCCAGTGCGATCCGTTGGTGGTAGTTAGTACAGTAGGTAATGCATTTAGCATAGTCCCAGTCGATTGTGTGGTTTGTCAGTAAATGGTGCTCAGCAATGTTATTGTTGATGTCACCATTTCTCGTCGCTCGTTTGTGTTCAGTCAGTCTTACGTTCAAATTTCTTCCAGTCTCACCGATATAAATGGCCTGACAGTCGCAGCATTCGATCTTGTAAACTGCTCCCTGTCTGTTCTTTGGTTCGTCTTTGTCCTTAACGTTCGTCAATAATTGTCGTAAAGTTGTGATGGGTCTGTGAGCGACACGGATATTGTAAGGTTGTAGTATCCGTGCAATGGTCTCAGAAGTTCCTTTGATGTATGGTATAGTCGCTGTAGTGACTGGTGTCGGGTTAGCGTTCGTAGCGTTTGGTTCTGACCTGTAAGTGTTGCGTCTAACAAAGTCGCGGTTGTAGTTGTTCTTACTGAAAACGTTGTCTAAGTATTTGCGTTCGTCTGCTAAACTGTCGCTCGAGTCGCAAACTAGTTGCGCTCGTCTCGTTAAGGTCCGTATTGTCGTTGCTTTGTGTGAAGTAGGGTTGTAAGATGATTCGTCAAGTAGTCTGTCAGTGTGTGGGGGTTTTCTGTAAACTGTCGTCTGTAGTCTGTTGTTGTCACGGCTAACAAGGCAGTCTAGAAAAGGTATCTTACCATTTTCCTCGATCTCCTTGGTAAACTGTATGTGGGCGTTCTGTCTGTTGAGGCACGGGTAGCCCAAACGCTGTTGTGTTTAAATATAAGGGTTGTATGGGAATTGCAATCTATGAACATTTTAGCGGAATATTTAGGCTACATTTCTGCAGATAAATAAAATAAACTTACTTTTGGCATTTTACTGTCTCCTGTTGTATGCCTCGAGTCTTTTAGTGGCGTCTTCGGCAATTTTCCTCATCATGTCGTTTCCTTCTTAAGACGTAGTCAAGGTAGATCACTGCCACAGGTAATCGCTGTTTACGCAGGCTAGCTCTGTGTGGTCGAGAGCGATTTTTACGCTGAAAATTGGTTCTACCGTCCTCTTTTCCTCTCTCGCTTCAAGGCAGATAATTTCTCTTCCGCCAGAATCCCCCATTTTGGAAGTAACCCATCCGTACCCTTCAAAATAAACCGATTTCCACGGCCAATCTATCGTTTTCTTCGCGATCTGAAATGCCTGTGTAATTCAAAGTTGCCACCAATTGCTCGCGACAGCGGCTTAGCGTCCTAGCCGCCTCTCTCCAGCGGAGGGACGGTAAAAAAATGCTCCGTTGCATTCGTTGCTTTGTCCCATCCCCACGGGCTCTTTATGTCTTTAACCAATCACGAAGCGTGATGGCGTAAACATCGCGAATCAAAGCTAATTAATAAACTTCGAGGGGTTTTCCAGGAGAAAATCGTTTTATCCCTTGCTGTTTTTGTAAAAAATATGCTCTCGAAGTTCAAAACAGTGAGAAACTCGGAAAATTCAACGCCGGTCGACAACGCAAAGAGGTCCAAAATAAGCCGTGGTCCGGGCTATTCTCAACAATGGAAGTTTTGGTGAGTTGAGCGTCAGCAGGTTGTCCAAATTAAATGTACTGTGGCCGTTCCGGTTATTTGTTATCAGAATGATTTTAACTACCGGTCAAGAAGAAATATTGAGAGTTGCCTGTTCAGGGCATAACTTATTTGCCACCGGACAAGCTGGAACCGGAAAATCGTTCGTAGTGAAAAAAATAATCTCAAGTCTTCGCGCTGCTGGAAAACGAGTCTCCGTCGTATGCAGCAGCGGCATAGCCTGCACTGTCTATGAACCTGGGGTGGCATCGACGGTGCACTCCTATTACGGGCTGGGGACAGGAGATATGCCGTGGAAGCAACTCGTGGAAAGGTCTGTTTTAAATGGTATTGTTGCTGATAAAATTAGAAGAAGCAACGTCTTGATATGGGACGAAGCCAGCATGTCGAGTCAGCGAATGTTGGAACTCGTAAATGTCATTCATCACCGCTTAAGCGACGAGTTCAGTGAACTCAAGCCATTCGGTGGCAAACAAGTCATTTTGATAGGTGAATTCCTACAGCTTCGGCCAGTTCCAAGTGACTTCGATGAAGGAATTTTTATGTTTCACTCGCTTGTTTTTCAGCGATCTATAACGCATCGTTTTGAGCTGACAGAGGTTGTACGTCAAGTGCATAAGGAATTCCTCAGCACTTTACAAGACATCAGGGTGGGGAGGTGTTCACCCGAAACAGAGGAATTTTTACAAGCCCTATCGCGAAGCTTAAGTGATCTTCAAAATCAGGCGACCCACATTTATTTCAAGAAGCTGCCTGTAGCATTACACAACCGCCAAGCCCTCCAAAATATAGCGCGTCCAGAATTTCGTTTTGAGGCGGAACACACCGGCAACACAAAGGGCATAAACTGGCCATGCAGTTTGGTTTTACATCTTAGGCGAGGCTGTCCTGTGTTGCTGGTTTGGAATTTGAGTGAGGACTTGAAAAATGGAAGCCAAGGAGTGTTTGAAGAGATTGTTGGAGAAAAGGTGAAAGTTTTTTTTCCAAATGTTGGCTCAACCCTCCTTGGAAAACAAACTTTTCACAAGATCGATCGTTATGGGAACGTCGTTGGCTCCATTTGTCAGTTCCCTGTGGTTGTAGCTTATGCAATCACTTGCCATAAAGCACAAGGGCTGACTCTTCTGTGTAAACAATCAGCAAAAGTAACGAACTGATGATGTCTGCATGATTATGAATTTTAATTTTTTAAAGCAGTATTGGTTAACACACTCTCTATTTGGTTTGACTTTTCAGATGCAAGTGATTGATATCATTTTTTCTTTGAAATTTACCTGAATCCAACTTCTTTCATTTTAAGAACCCCTTTCCAGAACTGAAGGTACAGATCAGTTGGAGAGCACTTTCCAGACGGGAATTGTGCTACCGGAAACCTGAATCCACAGTCACTTATAAATATGAATTGTAACACATGTGTGGCAAGGGATGGTTCAGTTTGGCCTGAAAATGTACAAAGAACACTTAACCTCAAAAGAGGATTCTTACTTAAGTTGCCGTACAATGATTATGTCATTTGCAAAGCTTATGTTCAAATCTGCATCAGATTGAGATGTATGAGATCAGCTATACTGCTGGCTTATTAATTACATTATATATTCAGTCGTTAACAATTGAACAAAAAAGGTCATTATGCACTTATACCTAGCAGCTTCTTGTTTACAAATAAATATTATCTCCAATTTGTTATGATTTAAACTACAATGCACTGATCATTTAGAATTAAATTGTTTGTATACATACAGTACAACAATGTATTAATTGATGTGCATAGAAACAAAGAACACATGACCTTATAATTAATAATAAAATAATAATAATAATATATCACATTTATATTGCGCATTTTCTATGCAATATTCAAATGCGCATTACAACACTGGCCGGGGACTTTGCCAGACTGCTTATAACGCAGTTTACAATTAATGAAGATGAGTTATGAGTGCCCCCGTAATGTCAATATCAAATTAAGACAGACACTAGGGATGGTCACTGCCAGAGTTTTGTTGCGTCCCTAGTGGTTCTTTTACGTCCCACAGAATCAGAGAATTATGAAGAGTTGTGAGACGGGGCCTACGGTTTATCGTCCTTATCCGAGAAGACTAGAAAGTCTAACCGTTTGTAAATGTCATTACAAAGGCAGCACTTTCTCCTCAATTATTTAAAGACCCTGAGTGTTGGTCCGGCCGGGGTTCGAAACCACGACCTCCCGCACGGTAGTCCGGTGCTCTACCACTATGAAAGTCTCACCTGTCATACGTTCTATGTGGTCATGAGCTTCTCCAAGCTCAACAAATCCAACCAATCGGTGTTTCCCACCTTTAACAACCATCTCAAGGTTTTCCTTAATATTTAAAAAGTCAGTAGAGATGGGGTTAATTCATTGACAGAATGCTATTGGATGAGAAATTAAGTTAATGTCAATTTATTAATAATATGCATAGCAATTAATGGTCTCTCGAAGAATTGCAGTTGATACTAGATGCTTTACCTGGATTTTCATTTCATCTATTACAAATCCTCCCCAGAAATCTTGAGATTTCAAATCCCTCCTTGTTGCCTCAGATAAGCACCACTCTAAAATGTTGCCATCCCATCCTACCTCTTCTTTGACTCTGTTTTTGTGCAATCTATAAATTATTAATTGGTTATTGAAATGAGAATACATAAGAATCAAGCTCTATAACCAGTCTCACAAGTGAGTAATATTCTAATATATTTGGTCATCTGCACCGCACAGCTATCTAGTCTCAAAATACATGGCATTTTGGAGGGATTTTTCATACAGGACCAAATTAGGGACTCTGCACTCTTAACCTAAGAAAACTCCAGTGTGAATTTTTTTGGAAATCATTTTTAGTAGATGTAACTGTATTTTTGCAACTGTTTCAAAAAAATGAGTAGTATAGTGTTTGGGGGTACGAAATCAATTGATTTCGTTTTCCCCAAACACTATACTACTGCCTTCTGGTCTCGTATTCTGGAATATATAGTTATTTAATTTGATGGAATATATAGTTATTTAATTTGATGGAATATATAGTTGTTCAATCTTATTTAATCTATAGTTGTTCAATCTGATGGAACCAAGGTCTGCACACTTTGAATTTATGGTTCAATCTGATGGAATCTATAGTTTATTAAAATGCGTGACTTTCTCGGAAAAATCACCAAGCGTGACATTCTCGGAAAAACAGGAAATGAGTCATCGCCTATAGCTATTATTTCTCACGTGGAACCATCCGATGGTTACATAAAAATAAAATATCACATAATATTATAGAATGAGTTGTAATTCAGTAATCCACAATGAATTAAAGAATATGGGTGAATTGTCATGTTATTTTTGTGATCAGCTATTGGTCAAAGTTGTTAAAAGTGTGAAAGCACCTTGCTGTGATAATCAGAAAATGTTTCACGATGATGGTGAAAATGTTTGTCTAAATTGTGGTTCAGTTCATGGTTATGACTATTGTAAAGAGTACGTTGACTTTCATAATAATATGTATAAAATAAAGCGAAAATCTGTATATCATCGGAAGTACCATATTGAAAATGTGATAAATGGTATATGTCGTAAGAATGGACTTCAAATTTCTGTAAAAGATAAAGGCAAAATATTGAAAATATTCCAAGAGATAGACACTGTCCTTCCTTTCGTGAATAAGAATCGTAAAAGGATGATAAGTACGAAATTTATGCTTAAGCAAATATTTTTAATGCTTGATCTTCCATTTGATAAAATAATAGTTACTAGATCAAAAAAGACGCTTGGATTTTATGATCGATATTGGGTTGAGATTCTATTGTTGAGGTTTGATAAGATTATTAGTATTATCAAGCAGTGAATTTTTCATCATATTTCTGTAGGTACTTATCAATAATTGGACTATTGTCAGTCACATAATCATCGATATTCTTCATTGAGATTTGTATACTTGAAGCATTAAAATCACTACTTCTCAACTTGTCTTTTATTGAATTGAGTAGATGTTGATAGCTTTGATAAGCATATGTGCAATTTTGGATTTTCAAATCTAGGTTTTTATGCTTCATCCACCCTTGTATCAAAAGTGCTGCTGTGCTGATGGCTACCAAACTAACACCACCTGTTGCCACACTTGTGGCGAGACCCCCAGTTGCAAAGATGATGGACAAGGAATTCCCCAGTAATTTCCATTTTTTGAACCGTTTAACAGCCTGTTTATGAGCCCAACACTTTCTGTGATATGTTCGGTAATAGGATTTTAATTCATTTACCTGATCTTCTGTTAATTCACCTGAAATATGGTTCCAGCTGAATATGCTTTTTCGATCTTTCATATATATCTTTTATACAATAATTCTATTGAATATGCAATAAAGTATTCCAGATATCTGGCCGCATAATGGAGATCTTTTTCTTCGCTTTGGTGTAAGGTACTTAGGTATAGCATAACTATATCCACGGTCTAAGGAATAACTGTTATAAAATCTTCCATACGCATCATGAAGTATACCATGTGTTTGTAATGTGTCAATCCATCCAAGTGAGTGCTCCAATAAATCAGTAAAGCAACCATCACCAGGACCAATTAATCCAATGTCGGGATGCTCTGATATAATGTCTTTAATAGGCAAATATCTTTCAAAGTGTCTATGATACAGATATTGATACACCAAAGCTGATTTCAAAATCCTTTCATCAACACCAGGATTATTTCTTTTGGCATGAACAATGAACCAACCAACGTATCTAATTATTTTGTACATCTATATTATAGCGTTGGATTAAAATACTATGATGGTCTGAAATTGTTTTTTCATCTAACATGAAATCCAAGTACACACAGAAAAAAATAACACTACCGTCAAGAGGTGCGATAGAGCTAGGATCCAAATCACCAAAAGTCATTTGCTGACTACCACTTCTGTTGGCAGCTGTAAAACTTCCAATATGTTTTTTATTCCAATAGATTTTACTTGTGTTTGTTTTTGGAGAAGATAAATTATCCCAGTGAACAGACAAGCAGTGCCAAACATTTATTTGACCCAAATCATTTGAGGAATAATCTGCTATTTTTCTGAAACTTTGTATAGATGCTGCTGGACCGAAATACACACAATTTGATTGATCAACACCACTTATAGCTAAATTTGAACCATTGTAATAGCTGACAAACTTATCATAACCTCCATTATCATGACCAAAAAGCCCATTTTTCCATGGATTTCCACCTGTATTTGAATTTAATTTATAAACAATGAAAATATTAACAGCATTATTATTTAAATTGATTTGACTTATCATTCTCTGCGATCCATTAAAGTCTAAATAATAACGACCATTATGTTTATTAGCTTTGGTACAAACAGTGGGTCTTATGTTTAAAGTTGATTGAGTTGCATCATTTTCTTCATTCGAGAGATCATATAATGTTTCAACTTTTCTGTCTGCATTCATATCTAGAAAATTATTATTTGCTCTGTCGATTTGATAAGTACATTTAGAGTATAATCTGATGAATTCAGAAACCCACAAATCCAAAAAACTATCTCTGACAATATCTGAAACTTGTGATTTGATTACAACATGATCAAAATCATTGCCTGCTTTTACATTAGTCAAATGTTTGTTTCCAAGATCATAGTGACCATCTTGTGTTAATGTAAAACCTTTATCACCTTTATCACCTTTAGGACCAATTGCACCAGCATCACCTCTATCACCTTTTGGGCCTCTTTCACCAGTTCCTGTGTTATCTTGATTGAATACACCCATATAATATTAATTTAGATTAATTCATAATTACTTCAAGTGTGAATGCTGTATCAAATTCTCCACTATTGGGATGTGAATAATCAATGATTAAATAGCCTCTCGATAATGATTTGTTGATGTTGACCGTTGTGATGTTTCTACTCATAGAAGAATGTCTGTATTCAAAAATTGTTGCTGGTAATGGCAAAGGCCCACCACCTTCAGCTTTTGTCTTGAAGTAGAATATTCCGGGTTTTGTTCCTTGTATTACATACATATTCTTAATGTGAAAGTTATTGTTATGAATGACTAAAAAATCAGAGCCATTTATCAATACAGGCTTTAAAGCATTCTTATTATGTCCTCGTTTGGCTTTGACAGAGCAATTTAAATATTGTATTTGACCGATTATTCCATTCCCATTCAAATTTAGATCACCTCCTAATTTCGGCCTGTAAAGAGCAAATCCACCCAAATCGAAAGCCGTTTCCATAATTACACCTGTAACGCTTGAACGAAATAGATTCAAACTATTATTATGAATTCTATAGCCATTCAGATTCAAATCACCACCAAGTTTAGCCTCTTTTATTAAATAGCTGTTCATATTAATATTATTTAGCATTGTAAATTCACCATTGTCTCCACCAAACAACCAATTTTCATTTTCTTTCACATCAAAACCATTCAAATCTAAATCAGTTTGTAATTGTATTGTTTCATTCACGATTTTATAAGCCTCTGTGAAGTCGTAAACACTTGATGGAACGTCTGCTGCTTCGAAATCAATACCATATGCAACACAATGAACTTTGTACTTATTTGGATAAGTTGGGTTAGCATTAATATGAATCGTACAATATAAATATTCAGGTGGTGAACTTACTGAAGGTTTTTCAATCCATAATAAATATCTCGAATGATCTTCATTTCTGTTGTCAAATTTTCTCCCTACAGTTTTATGAATTGTAATTCCGCCAGTTGCATTGAATGTTACACTACTAAGACTCATTCCTTCATAATCAGGAAATAGCCATTCAAGAATGAAAGTGTATTTTCCATCTTTTATTGTGTACATATTAAAACCAATTCTAGCTCTGTAAATATGATTAGCTTCTTTATTCAAGTCTATATCAATGACCTTCTTTGAAATCAAATGTGGTGACCGAGGTAAATTGACATATCCATTAACTGTCAAGCCATATTCAGTGCTAATTTCATCGATATCATTCATCAAATATTTGAAAGCATTCTTTGGATGAGAAGCAGATGAAATATGACTTTTTTCTAATTGATCTAAATTTACGGCATCGGTTTTATTTGTTCCTTCTTTTAAGTTAATGATTTTATGCCCTCCAAGTTTTAAGTCTGCTGCCATCGCATTTGTTCCATTCAATAATAAAGTGTTCGCTCTAATAGCTATTCCAGCTTGATTTAAAACTCTGAAGTTCACTGCATCAGTTTCATTCACCACGTCCGCTAAATTCGTCACTCTATTTCCACCCATCGACAAATTGCCATACATTGCAGTCGAACCGTCTCGTCGAAGAAAATATTCGTCAGTATAGAGTTTTGTCACCGCATCGTCTGCGTTGACGGGTGGAGCAAGATCAGTAATGGCATTGTTGTTCATATTTAGATTTTTTTGTGCAATCGTATCGAGTTTGGTTTGCAACCTCTGGTCCACATAACTTTTGTTTACAGCATCTTGTGGGTTTGAGGGGGTATCCTGCAGGTTGATTATTTTGTTTAATTTCATGTCAACATTACTACCAAACGCAACATGACCGTTTTCAATTTCATAAGCTGGGTCATGGACAAAGTAAGACAAGTTGGTATGAAAGCCATAAGCTCCATAAACAATGATATGTGTTTTGGTGTTAGACGCAGGAGCAGTGCTGGAAAGTTCCACCTGTATTGCCGCTTGCCCACCACTGGTTTTTTCGATTCGGAAAAGCTTCTTCATATAACCATCAACGTGTGGAGTTTGGGGAAAAGGTTTTTGAAATGGCTGTCCAGCGTCGCGCATGTTAATTGTTGGAAGGGTTAAATCGATTGTTGCACTTCTTGGGTCTGATGGTGAGAAAAACTCAGTAACAAATGTATACTGTCCATTTCTTAAAGATGTCACATTAAAACGAATTTTGGATGTAAAGTTACCACTATGTGAAATGATAAAAGACAATGAGGACTTATTTATGTGGTATGGTGATCTATCAAAATTCTCAATTTGAAGGTTTGTTGCATCACTGACTGCAGAAGACTTGGATATGTCTTTTAACAGAAAAGCGAATGGGTTGCGTTGAGTACCAGATGCTGAAAGAATAAGGTCATCAACATACTTTTTGTTGGCAGAATCTTTATCAGAGTTTGGAGATCCAACATTTGTTATTTTATTGTCATCCATGTCAAGATCACCAGTCATTACAACACTTCCATCCTTTTTGAAATAAGGAGAAAGGTCCACACTCAATGGAAAAAATGTCCTTTCAACAAATGAGAACATTGCTTCAAGTTCGTGATCAGTCAGAGATCTGTTCCAAGAATAAAAGGCGTAATATTCCATGTCAGCCAAATTAAAAATCACCCCAGGTGATAACGCACAACCAAAAAACAATGCGATTTGCTATGCCTAAAACATTTGATGATATTGTTTTAGATCCAACAGGTGTAGTTGATGAAAAACCTTCAAAAATTTCAAGGTTTGTACCATTAACACGGATTGTCCATACATCTATTTGACCATATTTCCCCCCTGGAACAGTCAAAGTGTCATTTCCAAATCGAAACAAGTAATTTCCGTTTGTCATCAGGTGTGCGGCACTGATAAGTGGTCCATTAAATCCGAATTGGAATTGTGTTTGTTGTGGATAACCCTGATTTCTGATTGTTATGACGATGAAAATTGATGTGAATGTGTTTCCCGATGGACCAGCAATGTCAGAAATGGATTGCCATGAATCAAGTCTGTATTTGCCTCTTGAGGTTCTGATAGAAAATCTGTTGTTATTCTCATCAAAAACCAATTGGGGTTTATCACCAGAACTAATATATTTACCGCTCAAAGGGTCTGTCAATCTGGTGACTCTATCTGGTGATTCCACAGTCACATTCGAAGGAGAAACAAACAAAGAAATGTAATTACCATCAGGAATTGGCAAACTTGGGACTGAATTGTTTTTCAAATAAGTTGTTGTATTTATCTTGGCGTCAAGTTGTTTTTAGTCACACAGTCATTATCATCAGTACCTTCTCCGACATTGATGATTTTGTTGTCATTCATGTCAATGTCAACACCAAAAGCAACATCACCATTTTCAATCTCAAAAATAGGATCATGAATATGTGATAAAATGATATTAGAAAATCCATAAACACCATAAACTATAACATAATGTTTTTTATTATTTTGTAAATATGGTGAAATCAACAATAACTCCATTGATGTGGAACCATGACTTGTTTTTTCAAGGAAGAATATTCTCTTAAGATAACCATCAACAAGATGAGTCTTTGGAAATGCTCTTTTTATTGAATCCTTTCTTTCAATTAAATTAGATGACAGATTGTCGTCATCGACTGTTGCATTATTTGGGTTACCATCAGTATAAAACTCAACAACTAAAGTGTACTTTGAAACTTCCAATTGTGACAAATCAAAACGAAGAACAGTTGTAAGACCAGCAGTAGGAATAACAAAAGACAAGGCTTTTTTATTTATTGAGTAAGGGCTTTTATTATAGACTTCAAATTGTAGATTATTCGCATTTCTAAGAATAGTTGTTTTTGATACGTCTTCAAGAAGAAATTTAAATGGATTAACACGTGTTCCTTCAATTGATAAAACAGCATCATTAACATATCCCAAGTTAGCAGAATCATAATGATTCACTGGATCACCAACATTTGTCAAACGTTTATTTTCAATATCATAATTGCCATCTTGTGTTAATCTAAATCCATCACCTGTTTCACCTTTATTACCTTTGAAACCAAATGGACCTCTATCACCTTTATCACCTTTTGGACCTCTTTCACCTCTATCACCTTTTTCACCTTTGGGACCAATTGGACCTGCTGGACCTCTTTCACCAGTTCCAGTTTTTGTTTTATCTTGATCTTGTGGAGAATTAAAAACTCCCATTATACAATCTTGTTAGATTAATCTTCTTCATCACTGCTTTCATCTTCCAAGAATTCAGGTGGTATGGTTTCATAATGACAATTAGTCTCTTGTTGTTTTTCAATACTTTTTGTGTCCTCCTGAGTACTTCCATTTTGATTTTTTCAGCGATTTCAAATGGTGTTTCAACATTAGAAGGATTGATTAAAGTTAATTTTTCGATTCTTTCTGTTTTTGGATTCTCCTGTTTTTCAACATCTTGGAAATCATTGATTGCCATATAATATTAGATTAGATTAAACAGCACCATAAAAATTTCTCCTGATTGTTTTCATTGGCTTGTCGACATAACAGAAGGAATAAGGTTTCTTGGTGGCTTCAATGTATTTCTTCTTGTCTATTCCAAGTTCTTGTGCAATCAAGTTTCTTTCTCTTGTGGATGGGAAATCATAGAGGCAAAAGTGCTGCAATTCAATCTGATGGATTTTGGACAGTCATAGAATGATTGTGTGAGATATATGACTGAACAGTTCTTGTGTCTACCCTGAATGAAATAGCTGATTATCTGATCTTGTTTCTTGTCAGTGACAAAATCATCAAAAACAACCAATCGCTGCAAATCTGTGTCTTTTATTTGTTCAACTGGCAATATCTCTTCTTGACTGCAAACCAAGGCAGGATATCCAATGTGACTGCTTATTTCATCCATTACTTTCCGAAGATATTTGTACTTGTCTTGATCCAAATTTTTTGCATAAAGATGTATCTGATCATAATAGACCAACGGTTCCATAATCAGATGCATGAACAATGTTGTCTTTCCAGATCCAGAATTACCAGCCAATAACATTCTAAATGTATCTTTTGGCATATACGGATACAACTGTCTGAATGAATTATTTGAATTCTGAATGATATCATAATTTGGAATTTCCATATGTTAATAGTTTAGATTAGTCTAACACAATTGTATATGGATATAGAACGAATGAAAAGGCTTCTTAAAAGTGGAATTGAAGCCGGAAATAAAACTAGAGAAGTTCGTGATGTTATCAAGACTTATGAATACAGAAAACAGGATGCTTATGATACAACATCAGAATTACTGAAACCCTCTATTGATGTCCAGAAGAGTGTGAAAGAAAGTGTCGACAAAAAACAGGATGAAGTCATCGAACAGTTGAAAAAAAATCAAAAAAGCCTTAACATCTGGTTTGAAGATCTTATGCTATTAAACACGTTACCTGAATCAGTACCTATGAAAACAACATTACCAATTGATTACAAACCTAAAATGATGACTGAAACAGAAGCACCATATAAGTCGAATCTTGATAAAGGTTTTTCACTTGATGAGGTCAAGGTATTACAGGAATAAGAATTGTCTCCTCCAACAACAATTTTGAAAAGGATAATGGATGGTACAATCGACATCGATGAGTATAAAAGAAATATTGGTGAAATAAACCAAAGATGTTGGAAGAAAAAAAGCTCATCTATCAACAACAAAAGAAAACAGGATAAAAACAAAGAAAAGATATATCATTTGACTCAAAGGATCAAATTACTGCAAAAGTACCGAAAAAGAATTGACGCCGTTGAGGAAGGTGCATCAACTATTGGTTCAGGCATAGGAAGGAGAGAGGTGCAATGGGTTCAAGGGATGGATTTTGGGTGACATGCTTTCAAGACTGCAGTTGCTTGGTGGATCTATTTCAGCCGGCA
>JAEMWC010001003.1:277500-312283 GCA_016490735.1 Pachyseris speciosa | reverse complement strand
ACTGTTTACGATCCTCCATCTGGGTCCTAAGTTTGGGAATTCCCTACCAGCGTGATTTGACCCTGTTCCCAGATACACTAGTTTTAAGACTTCGTTAAAAAAATTCCTTCTCAGTAGAACACTAATTATTTAAACTCGCCCCCACCTTGACATACTTTGCCTCTCTCCATCTACAGCATGTATTGTCTTGAGGGGCCCAGTGTTAATAAGCTTTCAGCTTCTACTGGGTTCCCTGCTACATCTCCGTTAGTTTTGTAACAGCTCTATGTATCTACATGTATTGTAATGTTTTTTATTATACCTCTCACTTAGTACACGCACTGTGATTGGTCAATTTTGCGGGCCGCTTGACTTCAACTAGTTTTTTCCTGCGTGCCGGATTAACCTCAGAGATATAATAAATTTCTTACTAACCTCGTTTTCTCAGTCCGTACTGTAAGTTACGGATCCTCGTTTTTCCCATTAATTCATGGCCCACGCGCTTTGCGCTTGGGGCATAAATCAAAGGGAAAAACTCGGTCCGTAACTTACAGTATGGACCTCGAACTCTGTTAGTAAGAGGTATTTATGTGGCCAAATGAATAAACTATCTACAACAGAATAGATAGTGAGTAGCATAGCCAATAAGAGAATGGCATTCATGATAGTACACTAACAGATTTACAAATATAAAAGAGCACATAATTGTTTATAAATATAAGCAGCTGTACATGTATCTAAAGTAAGGCACTACTGTACTTAAAGGAATAAAAAACTTCAAACTAATGCAATGACAGTAACATTAAAATAATGTCTTTTAGTGGTGAAATGTCCATATCAACTAACAGTTACGAGTGACTGTTAACATGAGGGCATGCATGGTCTTTAATTCTGTGATACATGTACTTCATGTACTTTACATGAGTTCAAAACATCCCTTGGCATTCTTAGGGGAGCCAGTTGATATCCGCAAGGGGAACTAACTGGACGTCTCCATTCATTTTCATCAACATCATAAATCTGCAACAAACGTTTTCCAGATTCCCCTTGTTTCCAATGACCAAGCACAAAAATCTCTCCTTTGAAACTCACAGCACTTGTTCTAAATGTTGGTGCAGCCACAGTTCTAGTGCCAGTCCATGTGTCTGTAGCAGGGTCATACATTTCGACAAGATCTGAATAATTTAAAATAGGTCTTCCCCCTTGACGTGAGGCTGGTGTTCTTTCTATGTACCCTTTAACACCTCCTATCAAAAACACTTTACCTTGGAAAATTACCCCAGTAGCAAAGGCTTTCTTTTCAGTAGTTGGAGCAATTATACTCCAGGAGTTATTTTCAGGATCAAATCTCTCTGCTAAATCCAAGAAACTAGTGGCAGAGGGAGATGAAAACCCTCCTATAGCATAGAGAGAGTTCTTGTCAGCAACAGCACATACTCCATGTCTTGCATTGCTCAGCGGTGCTACCTCCTGCCAAAGGTTTGTTTCAGGACTGTATTTAAGCACAATTTGACTTGGCTGATCTTGGTTATTCATGCCACCAATTGCATACAAATGTCCTTGGAAGTTAACTAGTGTTGAAGTTCTGATCTGATGTGCAGTTGCACAAGAGTAAGACGTAATGAGAGACCAAGAGTTTGCTAATGGGTCATATCGCTCCACTGAGAACAGACCTGCGCTATTTGTTCCTCTGGCATACAGCTTACCATTACAAGCACATAAGGAAGACTCGCCGATTCTTTGAAATGACAATGGTTTCATCTCATACCACCTGTTCTCTGTAGGTACATAGCAAAATACATTTTTTTTTCCACAGACAACAAGGCCATCCTCATACATCTTGAGGCAATTTCTTGGTGGCTGCGAAAAGAAACACTCTTCAGTACCATCAGAAATTGCTTTCATTGCTTCTAATACAAAACCTGTACATCTGTCATTGTCCCTCACGAGAGGATGCGGTAAAATGACATTAAAAACATAGTTGCGTGACAAGTAAACAACACGAACGTGACGAAATAACTCGAAGAAATTTTTATTGTCTCCGCTCTTTTCTCTTTCCATCCACTTTGTAATCACCTGGAAAACTTCTTCCTCGTTTTTCACTTTGACTTCATCACTCGAGATCCACTCTTCTACTTGCTCCATGCTCAAATTCAGAAAATCTTGAGATTCCGTTACACTCATGAAGTTGGCGAATACAAAATCTCTGGCTTGTTTCTCCAACTCAGGACATCGATACCTCACAGCGGAATAATAAGCCATCAAAGCGTTTACCGAAGATAATGATCTTGAGATGAACTTGCTGGAAGCGCCTTTCAGGCTTGGCAAAACCAAAAAATCGGCAATTCCCAGCATATCGAATGCGTCCTTTTCCGTGATCTCAACATGTCCTGTGTAGAAGTATTCTAACACCTTTTGCATCACAGCCTTGCTCGTTTCTTGCAGTTGTATCACTCCGTCTCTCTTTTCTTTCATGTCGCTGTTAAGAGCGTTGTAAAAGAAAGGACTTGCTGCACATAACACGATTCTGTGAGCATTTAATCGAGCATGATCGTCACCGGAGCCTACTTCAAGAATCAAATCACACAACTGTTCATTCCGTCGCTGAATATCGAGGCGCTTCATCATTTCCACGCAAAATTGTTGCCTCTCCGTCTTACTGATTGGTTCTAGGAGAGCATCCATGACTAATTTGATGAAAGAAAGTTGCAAGAATGAGAAAACGTTTTCGGAAAACGGTGATGAAACACGATTTATAAGAGGCACGCTGAAAAAAGTTACCTTGCATGACACCAGAACGAGGCAGGTGGTGGTTGTACTACGATCGCAAAGCATTATTTTCGTACATTTTCAAGATGGCGGCAAATAATTGACTAGCCTCCTTCGCAGACGTCTTTGGGGTCGTCACCCGTTCCTTGCCCACGAACGTCTGCTGAACTGAACTACCACTTCCGTTCGTGGCGGTTAACCTATCATAGTTCATTTCCAATTTATGAAAAGTAGGACTTCGACCCCGAGATTATTTTCACAGACGATGCACGTGCATCGGGTGTCGATTTCCATTCTTAAGCAGCTCGTTATTGGTTTCTTCAAAACAAACGCTAACCGCCGACGAACGGAAGTGACAGTTCAGTTTCAGCAGACGTTCGTGGGCAAGGAACGCGTGACGAGCCCTAAGACGTCTGCGAAGGAGGCTACAAATTGACACGTCCAACCGTAGTTTTAGGGGTAAGAAAAGGGCTTCTCTTGTGGTATTCCTAAGGATTTCTTTGTTAATGCGTAGATTATAAGAAAGTTCAAGTCTTTTCCTGTTACGCTGGTTTTAAGGCACAAATTCGAAGATGTTATGGTATAAGTCATCGAAGATGTTTGGTCAGTAATTGGTTCTACCTCGGTGTAAAAACCTGTGAAACTCACGAATTACGTAAAACAAAGAAAACAATACATTGTAAACAATAAGTGAAAACGTAAAGCTTGTGGGATGTGGCTGGAGTGACAAGGATATACCTCACAAATTAATGTGATTTGGTAAGCTGAAGCACTCGAAAGGCACTAAGGCCACATGGTAGTGGGCATTACCCCTTAAATCTACCAAAGCAAAGATTGAGCCCAAGCATTAGCAGCCATGGACAGCTGTTTCGGCCTTGTTAGGCTCATCAGCATGGCATAGCTAATGCTCTGGCTATGCCATTCTGATGAGGCCTAACAAGGCCTAACAAGGATATACCTCACAAATTAATGTGATTTGGTAAGCTGAAGCCACTCGAAAGGCACTAAGGCCACATGGTAGTGGGCATTACCCCTTAAATCTACCAAAGCAAAGATTGAGCCCAAGCATTAGCAGCCATGGACAGCTGTTTCGGCCTTGTTAGGCCTCATCAGCATGCATAGCTAATGCTCTGGCTATGCCATTCTGATGAGGCCTAACAAGGCCTAACAAGGATATACCTCACAAATTAATGTGATTTGGTAAGCTGAAGCCACTCGAAAGGCACTAAGGCCACATGGTAGTGGGCATTACCCCTTAAATCTACCAAAGCAAAGATTGAGCCCAAGCATTAGCAGCCATGGACAGCTGTTTCGGCCTTGTTAGGCCTCATCAGCATGGCATAGCTAATGCTCTGGCTATGCCATTCTGATGAGGCCTAACAAGGCCGAAACAGCTGTCATGGCTGCTAATGCTTGGGCTCAATCTTTGCTTTGGTAGATTTAAGGGTAATGCCCGCTACCATGTGGCCTTAGTGCCTTTCGAGTGGCTTCAGCTTACCAAATCACATTAATTTGTCAGGTATATCATTGTAAACAATAGCGTACAGCAAAACAATACCTCATAAAACAAAGAAAACCTCGCCAGGTTTTTACACCGAGGTAAACCCCAGTAATTCAATGCGCGAAAACCGTCCACACGCTTTACAAGCAGATGAAATTGTAATTTGGAAATGTTGGTTTTTTGTGAAGAGGGGAAAACCGGAGAACCCGGAGAAAAACCTCTCGGAGCAGAGAAGAGAACCAACAACAAACTCAACCCACATATGACGTCGAGTCCGGAATCGAACCCGGGCCACATTGGTGGAAGGCGAGTGCTCTCACCACTGCGCCATCCCTGCTCCCCGTACACACACATTGGTTGGCCTGTTGGACTGAAAGCCATCCTCTCCAGTTCTGGTAGAAGTCCCGAGTCAGCCAACATGCTAGCATCGTGTTTCCTTCCCGCTGAGAGAAAATCACAAATGGTTCAAAATTTTACTCACATGATGTTGCTGTACTGACTGAGTTTGACTTCTCAAAAGTCATGCAGGCAGTATTGAGTTTTCCAAACACAAAGACGTGAAACTTACCTACAGGACCATAGAGGTTTCCAATGAGGCCGTTTGGCAAAGCTATCGACTGAAACTTTAGAGAATGAACTCGTTTGTGCCCATTATAGACTGTTCGTTGATCATGTCCTGGTCGCGCAATAGGTCGGACTGTCCCATCTATAAACCCAAAACAGTTGCTCAGAGGTGATCCTTTCCTTGAGATATAGTCAGCATAGGTTTGTAGGGCTACTGGATTCAGCAGATACCTGTTCCATTGGGTTATAAGGTGGCCATGCGTTTCGTAAATGTAATCTACCATACGGCTGGTTATTAAACTCAAAACCGAGACTGGACGCCCAAACCGCCGGATCATGTCGACGTACCGACAAGGGAATGCCATGCGCTTCAGTAAAACACACAAGCCTTCTGTACTACTAAAAGTACTTCTTTGTTGACAGGAGAAGGTGTCGGGAGCTGCAAAGCATCAACAAGTCGGGGAATGTAAGCTTTTTCCACTCTAAACTCGGCTTTACAGTCTGCCGGATCGATGTCATCCAAAAGAAAACGATTATAAATTTGATAATTGAAGTCCGGATTTTTTTATTTAAAGGAGTCGTACAGAAGAACGAATTCATCATCTGAAATTATATTGTTGTCATAGCTTAATAACAACAACTCTCGAATCTCTTTGAACTTCATTTCGCACAGGAAACTGTTACGAAAAAGTTTTTTTACATTTTTCAGATTTTATAAGTCAGTTGCAGTCGCCGTCGCGTGTATCGGCGGTGCTAAAGTTTTATTTTTGGCGCGAAAAGCGGAGGACTCGATCCAGTTCTCTTCGTCTCACGACCTCGCCGTCGCCGCGAAAACCCTCGGTGCTAAAGGTCCCTATTCTCTACCACGGAATCACTTTCACTGTTTTAATCTGCAGCGCCGAATTCTTACGAGAGTTTCCTCCGTGGCGTAAGTGTGCTCTCTCGTTCTTCCGTGCTAGTACCGCTTCCTTTCTTCGAAGCGGGAATCTTAACGTTCGCGTCCACCGGTTCAACTTTGTAAAAGTTGTAACTTCGTTTTCCACCTTTTATTGGAATGAATACGACTGGGAAGTTTTTCAGCATATACCTTGATTTGATTTTGACTTTTCCCATTCTGCGGCCACCAATCAGATGAAAGTACGCAAAAGATATAGCATCAATGTATTCACGGCTTTCAGTTGGGTTCGCACTGTAAATTCAGAGATCCAGAGTATTCCACGGTAGTACGTGCAAGAAGAGCGTTCAACAATCATGTTGTACACTCTTAGAGCATCGTCATTTCGTGTTTTAAACATGCTCGGGAAACGTAGTTTTCACTATCTTGGTGCTATACTCTGGATCAAGCTCAGGACTTCAAGTTTGTTTGGATTTCCGTTGTAATGCAAGGTCTATTAATTAGGTTGAGCAAACGTCGTTAGTTTTTCGTTTGAGCGCTTGAGCTTGCCTTCCCAAGCAAAAATTGTTAAATCTAGATAGAGTTGTTTTCAAATTGTACATTTTATTAGCTTTCCAGTGATATATAGTTTTCTAGCTCGAGTTTCTTAAAAACAATGCGCACTGGGCGATTTTCCGAAAGGTACCCCTGAAAATTTACTGTAACCTTAACTTCAGTGAGCTTGTCGTATTCTGCAAAACTATTTTATACACAACAGTCACTGACGACAGAATCTGATCCTAAGCAAATCAGTCTCCTGGGGAGCAGGATTGGCGCAGTGGTGAGAGCACTCGCCTTCCACCGATGTGTCCCGGGTTCGATTCCTGGACACGGCGTCATAAGTGGGCTGAGTTTTGGTTCTCTACTCTGTTCGAGCCGGTTTTTCTCCGGGTACTCCGATTTTCCGGTTATTCAACAAATAGCCTTAACCGCTACAAGTTAACCCGGCGACACCCTCGATCCGCTATCCGCGAAAATAAGACACTCCCTCCAAAATAACGTTAACAACGCAATTATTCATTTCTAGCTGAATCCGTAACAGTGAATTTTTTTACTCCGAAGAAGTTCATGTGTTGATTTATTGATGTTGTGACAAAAATTAAACTGCTTCTCCAACTTGGTGTAAATTAGCCTATGTCGGCAGGCTTGTCGGCTTCCTCATTCCGGCGTTTTTTTCTACTTGTTTTTTAGTTGAATACGTATTAGTGAAATGTTTTCACCGGCTACAACAACAACAACAACAACAACAACAACAATCTTTATTTGTACTCATTCTTGCGACGAAAAAAAAAATTTGACAATGAAAGTAATGAGTTGATTTGCACAGAATAATGAAGAAAATACAGGCGTTTTTGGTGTAAATTGGCTTATTTCGGTAATGCCGGCATGTCGGCTTCCTCATCGAAACCTTCTTGACAACTCAATTGCAAGTCTGTGACAAAGGCAAAAAGCAACGGGCGTGAACGGGCGTGGGCGTGACAACTTAACTGTGCCAAGGTGCTAATTACTGCTCTCTACGTGAGCAAATACATTTTTCACGTTGGACAAGATGATGAATTTTTTATCACAGTATAAAAAGAGAAGAGTCACGAGCCACACCCATTAGTTAATAGTTGATGTCGTTCGACGTTTGCTGTAAAAGTTCAAGTTCAAACTAAAAGTTCTTGTCTTCGTGACGTCCATCGGTTGGGGAATCTAAAGCCCTGCAGGTTAGTTGGTCTTTGAATCTCAACTAAGTTTGTTCAATTGGCAGTTTAGTTGAACAATTTGCTATTCCGGTAGTACGAACTGCTAGGTTGACGTCTTTGCATGAGATGTTGACTCAATGAACTTCGATTATTAACCTTCCCTGAGGCAGCCAACAAGTCTCGTTGACGGAAAATTGAGTTATGCCTTGCCTTCGAGTTTCGAAGAGAAAATGATATTGATATCTTCAAGATTCTTGTTTATCGTTGAGTCGGCGACATTTCATCCCCAGATCATAGTGCACTTAACTAATACGTATATATTTCTTTCTTTTGTTTCCTTTTGGGATGATTTCAGGCATAGTAAATGGACTAAACTCATGGTGATGGAGCCTTCAAAAATGTTTGGCCTCAATCTTCGACTGTAGAAGGTAATGAGGTCCTCTCGTCTTCTTATTTCTGTTATTTGTGCTACATTGTTTTCTTTATGATACATGGCACTCTTAGATTGACACAGCATATATCCCAATCTCTGTTGCTGTCAGCCGTACAGGCTTAGATAAGGCCAAACAGCCATACAATTTAGCTAGATGCCTTACTCTGTTTTTATTACACGGTAAACCTGATTCCCTTAAAACTAATCACTGAATTTTCTTTCTGTGTTTTCAGGTTAAAATACAACACGTCAAAAAACGTCCACAACTGGAGAACGTATAAAAGCAAAACGAGGACAAAAAATTGAAGCCTTTGAACTTAGGCGTCAGATAATTAAGATAAGTTCAACAATTCTTGCTCATTTCTTTGTTATTCATTACGCCCTGTATTCACCCGAATCGAGAATAAAATTTTCAACACCAGGAAAATCAAATCGAAATTGCAAATGCATCCCGGGAGAACATGGTCATTTTATGGCAAACTGAATTGCAAACTTTAGGGTATACCGGTGCAGGATTATAATGATCAGAATTTCGAACTTGGGCTTTCCAATTGCATTTCTGTAGGTTTCTAATGAAATTATTTTGGACAATTTCTTGGGAAGTTCGAAACGGTTTTTTAAATGTATTTCGTTCATCTCACAACACTTTTGAATGGAGCCAAGCATGCCTCAACAACAACTGTAATACCAAGAAAAGTCAAGCAGGAAAACATTTCAATTTGTAACAAGCCATTGACTATCAGCTTCCTCTGCTACCCAATTCCTATAGTGATTTATTAAAAAAAAAAAAACACCAAAACAGATATATTAGTAGGTAAAAGTTGAATTTCACTCAAGTCAACATTTTCAAACGTTGATTGCTCCATTTCAAATTTTGAACAAAATTACCATTGAATTACGTTTTGTGCCCATTTCTATGAGAGATTTATTGTCCTAAATCAGTTCAACTCGCTTATTGAAAACAGCAAATCAGATATAACAATAACTAACTGCTAAGTGTCACTTATCAGTCAACTGATCAAATGAAAAATTTCACATTTCCATTATGTACAATTTAAGTTTTTTTGAGGGGAGGGTCTATTGTGTGCAGAGCAAGCATGCACGTTAATTTGTAACCTACACACACAAACATGACAAATTGTTCTAATTATTTACTTTCAATCCTGGCGTAGTCATTCGATAGAAATCGATTTCGAATAGAAATCAATACTATCGGAGTGGCTTTTTTTTTCATTGTTATTCAAAAGAGATAACAATAAAACGTGTAGAGAAAAGTATTGTCGATTGTTATCGATAGACAAAACTCGATGACAAACGAGATATTTTTTCAGATAAAGCTTATAAGCATTGATTCTGCAGACACTTGAAAATATAATATTATCTGAATCGATTTTGTACAGTATGAAGGTCGAATAATTAGAAAATAAAAATGTCAATAATCTTAAAGTAGCTAGTTAGTTAGAACTTCACCGATAGCAACATAGACATCGATCGATAACAACCGACAAATCAGTCGTCATTATTCGATAACTGAGTCGAAATCAAACGTTTTTCTTCGTCTTTCTATGGATAATCCGCAGAGGCTAATAGACAGGAAAAAAATTCACCGATGATGAACAATTTCTGTTAATGTTTGAAAAGGGTCAGGCAAGTCATCGGTAGATCTGAAGCTCTTCGCAACCTCTGAACTGAACAATGTAATCTGCAAGAAGCCAACACGGATTCGGAAACCAACCATAACTTAATGGGTTTATCATACTTACTAGGCTTTCTTTGCTCGTTTTGTGGTAAGCTTTTTCGATGGACTTAGCGGAGACAAAAAATTCGGATTTACGGAAAGATAGCTACTTTGTCAAAACTCCGAGATGTGTCCAGGTTTGGACGCAGCTGCGAAATTTGTGAATTTGCGAAAAACTGGAAAATTCGTCAAGTCAGTGAAAAGTAGTAGTAGAGGAAGTTGAGAGGGCCCCAACGAAAACTGCGATTATTGCAAAAACTGAGAAAATTACGAAATTTGCGAAAACTTGGAAAATTCGTCGAGATCTGCCTTGTACCCTGTCCTTATAGAACGAGGCGAGAATAGCGGTAGCTTTGCATTTGCAACAGTATGTTGCATATAAGGTACAACAATTAGCTAAGCTTTAGGACGAGAGAATTCCTTTTACACTATGTTTCAGGAATCTGTTGCAGCATTGCTTCATACGTTTTTTGTTCTCCCTTTAAATTATTACTACCGTCAGTTAGCCAGCGGATTTCCGCCGTCTGTCGGACCTCATTTGACCGCTACCGGTTGACGATTTTTTGCGTTCGTCCCATTTATACTGCATTTCACAAATGCAAAACTAACAAAGCTACCTATATGGTTACCTTGTTCTATAAGCGACAGGGTACAAACGATCTGCTAATAAGAAAAACCCCATGGCATTATCAACACTAGCGCCTTTGCAAAGGACGTTTTTTTTTGTAGCTAATTGCTGTTCCTTAGATGTAACAAATATAAATAGCCCTCGTTACCTCATGTAGATTAATTTACAACGATCCCTCATTCTAAATACTGCTAGTAGCGCGAAATATAGGCGTGTACCAATATTTCTTGTTGTAAAAGTTCCTAGTGTGACTTTAAATATCCCTCGTTCTTAAAGCGCCAAGCTCTAACATGATGCAGCTATCTAGTTGGGAAAAATCAATGGTAACGCCAAAACTGTCAACCTTGGGAACATTGATCGCAAATGTTGTAAAATCCGCAAGCTTTTCACTGACCGCGGTTTCGTCAATGCTGTTGTTTTCAGTCTAGATTTAAAAAAGGCTTTCGACACCGTCGATCACAATATTCTATAAACAAAATTGTAGTTCTAAGGTATACGCGTATTCTGTCACAAAATGGTTGACATCATATTTAAGCAATCGCACTCGAACTTGTCTAATGAACTCCTATATATGTCTACTCCAAAATTAGTCAAATGTGGTGTCCCCCAGGGACCAATTCTAGGACCCTTAGTTTTTCTATTATTAATAATATACATGAAAAATTTCTCGATTTTGATTGGCTAAGAGAAATGCAGTTTTTAGGAAACACGGTGCAGAAAAAAGGTAATTTGGTGCAGAAAAAAGGTAATTCAGTGCAAAAAAAAGAGGTAAACAGCGGACGATTCTGATTGGTTAAAAAAACAAAGGAACTGAAATTGAGCCAATCAAACGCGGCCTTTGAATGGCGCAACCTAAGTCTGAAGAGCTGCGAAAACAATTAATGGCTGGCGTTTTGAGCAGGTTTTCTTTCGTGACCGCAATAACAGCAGAGAAGCTACAAACAGCTCTAAAAAGGAGAATCCGAAACGGCTGCGAAAAGCACTGTGTTTTAGCTGTCTGTTTGGAAACAGTGGTGTCCAGACAAGGGAATTTCCGACGTAAATTGGAATTACGTGTCCGTTGAATTCAACACTACACTGGAGTGATTTTACGCCGAGATAAACAAACAAGGACAAACAAGGCGAAGATTACGAACTAGAAAGCCTGAAGGTAATGATTGCAGCGCTTGATAGACACTTGGCAAACAAACTAGCCTTGTACCTGTACCTGTAATTGTTTAGCCGGTTTTTACAGCTAAAAAACACTTTAAAAACATTGAGAAAACCGTTGTTTTGATTCACCTGCGTTGCGTTGTTTCTGCAAAATTAAGAAGCTATCTCGCAATTTTTTCATGTATATTATTAATAAGTAATCACATGATTTTTCTCGTGCAATTTGGAATAAATAAGCACTTGTAACTTTTTTCAAAGAGCACAAATTGCACTCGCCCTACGGGCTCGTGCAATTTTGTGAGTCTTTGAAAAAATTTACTCGAAAATGCACTCGAAATCATGTGATTACCTATACTTATTATATGACTGGCTCTTTCAGCGGTCAAGATGAATCAATTCTCCTGCTGTGATTGGCTACCCGCGAGGTCAAGATGGAGCCATCTTGACCGCTCGGGATAGCCCGTTCGTCCCGCGTTTTACTATCTTTCAATTGCGTCCTTGAGTCATATAATAAATCCTTTATTGACCACGCTTGTTCGGTCAAGATGGCGGGATATTGGCCTCGTTCTTTTTTTGCGTGTTTATGGACCTCGACTTCGTCTCGGTCCATAAACACGCAAAAAAAGAACTTGGCCAATATCCCACCATCTTGACCTCACGCTTGGCCAATAACTCATATATATTAATGACCTACCAAATTGACTGTATTTTCACAACCTAGAATGTATGCAGATGACACCAGCCTCACCTTCGCTAGCGTCATCATCATCATCATCATCATCATCATCATCATCATCAGCTTTATTTAAACACGGTATCAATTCATATGAACAAATAAAATATGCTCTTCCATCGAGTCCTGTATTTACAATTAAATCCTACAGTAAAAGAATCACTATGTGTAGAATAGAATAGAATAGAATAGAACAGAATAGAATAGTTCTTTATTTAAACACGGTAAAATCCATCAGGAGTATAAAAATTAGAAATAACCTAACTATCCTAAACAAAATGCAAAAACTAACTACGTCTAATCTATCTAAAACCTGTTTTTCATGAATGCCGTGTATACTCTAAGATTAAAAATGAAGATTAACTAATCGTTTAAATTGACTTAGAGATTTAGCTTCTCTCACATCACAGGGTAGGCTGTTCCAGAGAACTGCTCCGCTATAACTGAAGCTGTTTTTCATGAAATTAGTTCGCGCAAACGGGACAAATAGTTTGTTAACAGAGTCCCTCAGGGAGTAACGCGTTTCATTTCGTTTAACAAATTTAGAGGATAAATATTCAGGAACAAGACCATTTAAACACTTGTATACCATTAAGGCTTTCTGTATTTGAAATTGAGAGCTCAAGTCTTTCCAATCGAGTTGTCTAATTAAGCGGTTAGCGTCAGCATCATAGCTAGAAAAGGTTAAAACGCGAGCGGCACGGTTCTGAAGCTTCTGTAGCCTGTCAAATAACGTCTTACCACAATTACCCCAGACAAGATTGCAATAATCGAAGTGAGATTGAATTAGTGCGTTGTATATATAATGAAGAGTAGGTGGAGGTACAAAAGGCCTAATTCGTTTTATTGCTCCTATCCCAGAAGCTACCTTTTTTAGATAACTTATCAATGTGTGTTTGCCACCGTTAGATTTTCGTCAATAAATATTCCAAGCGATTTGACAGAGGAAACATGTTCTATCGGAACATTATCTATCGAGAGCTCAAGTGGGTTCGACAAAGTACTCAATTTTTGTCTGGAGCCAATTAGCATAAATTCAGTTTTGGAAGTGTTCAAAGTAAGTTTATTGGAAATAAGCCATTTGTTTAGGTTATATAAATCGTGATTCAGATTTGACTGTATTGAATTCACATCAACGCCCGCATAAGTGATGTGGGTGTCATCAGCATACATCCTAGGCTGGCACGATGTTAGACAGTTTGGTAAGTCGTTAATATAATAAGAAATAAAAGGGGGCCAAGGATTGTCCTTGCGGTACCCGCATTTAAGTCAACAGATTCTAGAAAGAGAACCATTAACGAGACATCGCTGTGTACGATTAGTTAAATATGACTTAAACCAATCAAGAGCTGTTCCTTGTATTCCGTAAAGGTTCATTTTAGATAAAAGAATATCATGGTCAACCGGTGTCGAATGCCTTTTTAAATCGAGAAAAACCACAGCATTAACATTACACGATCAATATTAAAGGCCCAGTTATCAGTAGCTTCCAGAAGGGCAGTTACAGTTGAGTGTAATGAGCGAAAACCCGATTGATGATTAGAAATGATATCTTCATTGGTCAAAAGTTATACAACTGGTCATAAACAATCCTTTCGAACACTTTGGCTACAACGGAAATTGACTGAAATAGGTCGATAATTATTTAGATCAGATGGCTTCACCTTGCTTGAACAACGGAGTAATTCTAGCACATTTCCAATCATCAGGAAAATAAGCCAGAAACTAAAGATTTATTAAAGAGATCACATAGTGAAACTGAAATAAGATCAGCACATTCGCGTATAATTTTAGCAGAAATAAGATGTGCATAATTTGTTTAGATGAGAGAAAACAATACTGCAGTTAGTCAGAGAGAAACTGAATTTGTTGTTATTTACATTATATTATTAATATACTTGAATCATTATTAGCAGTTGGAGGTATTTCATCAGCAAGTCTGGGCCCAACTGTTGAAAAATGTTCATTAAAAGCATTAAGAAAGCTCACTGGAATTAGAGATAATGGCATCATTCAATTTTAGTTCTTTCACCGTTGTATTACTGAACACGACGGGATGTAAGCTCATTAAAGGTTTGCCCACGTTTTTCGAGGATTACCCTTAGATTGAATAAAAGCATTAGAATAATAAGATGCTTTAGAAGTTTTTGATGTTATTGTTTATTATATTTCGCAACTTTTTTTACTTTCCCAATTCTGCGTGGATCATCTCGATCTAATTGCTTTTCTTTTGGCAGCATCACGATCACGCATCCCTTTCTTTAATTCTGAATTGATCCAGGTACTTTATTTGTTCTTGCGCATCTGGTTCGGAGTGGCGCAGAATATTAACAATATCCAAAAATTCGTTTTCCAGTCAGCCGATAAAACATTTGGATCTTCAGAATTAAAACCACAATGTGGAGCGTTAATTTGAAAGCATCAGATTAATATTGTTCTTAATAGAAATAGTTTGCCGGCAGGATTCTTTAAAAGACTTCAAAGTTGTTTGATTTTTAGCTTGAGTGGGAAGGCTGTTGCAGAGTTTCACCCAATAGTGAAAACTACGTTTCCTGCTTCAGAAAGGGGCCTGAGAATGAACAAATTGTGAGACGAACCCCTTAAATTGTGGGAATGAACTTGAGATGTATTTTTGAAAATCTCATGCAGGCGTGCCGGAAAAATAGCATTTATTGCCTTGTACATGGCAACGCTTACTGATTTGTACGCCTTTGCTCAAGTGTACCCAGCCAAGGTCACGCAGTAAACTAGAGGATGGAGTCGTATAATGAGAGTTAGTGATTATGCGGGCACCCTGTTTTGTAACTTTTGCAATTCATCCGATTGACTTTTTCCCAATGCGACCCCATACAGGGCTACAATAGTCAAAGTAGGGTACAACAAGAGCGTTGTACAAATATTAATTAATGTATCCCATGGTACTAAAACCATTAGCTCGCTTAAAACTGCCAGGCCACTCGATTACTTTCTTTTATTACCTGGTTAATAAGAGAGTGCCACGTTATAATAGAGTGTCATCAATTTCGATCCCTAGGTATCTGTGGGTCTTGACTCTGTCAATTTGATGCCCATCTATTTTTATATCGAGTTGATAATCTAAATGGGAGATCTTATATTGACTGGCAATAACAGAGTATTTGGTTTTAACATTCAGACTAAGTTTGTTTGCTTGAAACCAAGATTGGATTATACTTAGATCACTGTTTTAGCTTTGATTGAAGGTCAATAGGATCACGAGAAGTAAGGGTGAGACATGTGTCATCGGTCGTACATTCTCCGTGTTTGAGTTAGGCCGCATTCCGGAAGATCATTATATAAACCAGGAACAATAGGGTCCCAGAATAGATCTTTGAGGGACATCACACACAAAGGAACAGTAATCAGACAATTCATCATTTACATGTGTTCTCTGCTTGCGACCTGTCAGGTAGGATTGAAACCACTTCAAGCTTAGGGCGTCAACCCATGAGAGTTTGGTTTTTGCAGAAGAACTTCATGATCCACCAGTGTCAAATGTTTTTTTAAGATCGAGAAAGAGTACACCATCTAATAAGCCATTATCCATATTAAGATTTAAAAAGTAGATTTAAAACATAGTGATGACAGTCTTAACTATGCTTTAAACAGCGTGTACACATGGCTATTAGCCAATAAAGTGACCTTGAATTTTTACATGTTAGTTGCGTCGAGACAGAAGTTATCAACATATCCTGAAATTCCTTCTTTCAGTATAAATGACCATTTAGTGAAGCAGTGTCATCTACGAAATCTTTGGTGTGCACATCGACCAATATAAACTGGGAATGTCGGCATAACGCAGAAAATTTGCAAAACGATTGCTTCTGCATTGGGCGTAATTTAGCGAATACGACATCTTATACTTTTTTATATGAAAGCCTAGTTCAACCACACTTAAATTACTGTAGTGTTGTCTGGGGCAACTGTGGCAGTGGTCTCTCTGAAAAGCTTCATAAGCTCCAAAATCGTGCAGCCCGTATTTTAATGTGTGCCAATTATGACTCTAATATTGTTTCCGGGCACTGGATTGGCGTAAACTCAAATGTCAACAAATCTTTACATGGATTACCCCTGAGTATCTGAGTTCTAGATTTGTGTTTCGGAACGACATAAAATAATATCGATTAAGGATACTGAAAATAAATTGGCTCTTCCGCAGCCCCGCACCAATTATTTGAAGAAGAGTTTCTCTTACAGCGGAGCTGGTTGTGTAACAGCCTTCCAAGTGACCTTCGTGTAGGAACATCTTAACTGACATGATTTTAACTTAACCTACGTCACCATAGTTTTGAATGAGTTTTAAACACGCATCCTTGTTAAGCAGCGGCTTTTAGTATGTAATTAATTAGTATTTTAGGTTAGTTTAGTTACAGGATAATTACTTAATCTTTTATCATTTTATAATCTTTGCGGCTGAAGGACTTACCGTGTATAAAGTACTAGCAAACGGCTTCAACATTTGGTTCAACATCCGTTCGATTTTGTTGTACGCTGTTGAAAGGTTGTTGAATGATGTCGAACGGTGGAATGGTAAACGGTTTCAACATTTCATTCAACAAAACTTCGCGAGTGGCCTGGTAGTTAGTTTCAGGCCCCAGATCTACGCCCGAGACACATGCAAGGGCACCATTTTGAAATGACACAATGGATCGCGCGTATGTTTACAACAAAGTTTGCTCGTTATTAGCAGTTTTTGTAGCTTTCGAAGTTTTGAATGACGAGGAAAAAAAACCAGGAAGGGAAAAGACAAGGCAATGGATCAGAAGAAGGGATGAAAGGGGCTATTTCAACAGCATCGTGAAGGAATTGGCGATCGAAGACACAGCGGAATATAAAGAAATAATGCGAATGAGTCACATCGATTTTCAAGAATACTGAGCTACATCGAACAGGATATTACTCGAAAACAAGTCCTTGGTGGGAATAAAGTTATTTCCCCGATCGAAATACTATCGCCCGGACGTACTACAGCCACACACAAAATTGTTTTGCTTTGCTACCGTCATTGCATCCATGGTGACCATGATTACGTCTTAATTGCGCATGCGCTTGCTAAACAATGTTGAAAGAGCGGGGCAAACGACTTCAACTTCGCTTCAACATTCCGAACATTCCAGAGAACAAAAGAAATGTTGAACGGGTGTTGAAGCAAAGTTTAAAGGCTTTTAAACTCTTTCAACATCGATTCAACATCGTTTCAACACGGTTGAAAGGGGGCGGCAAACGCTTTCAACATTGCCTTTCAACAAAATCGAAAGGATGTTGAAGCAAATGTTGAAGCCGTTTGCTAGGCCCTTAAATAAATTTAACATTACCATGGCTCGACGTATTTTCCAAAGTGTCGCAAATTTCACAATGTTTGCAATTGTGGCAAAAATCGCAGATTTTACCCAACTGACTTTTGACTAATCATAAATAAGACAAAAAGATCTGCGAAAAATCGCGAGTAACGCGAAAAATCATCAATCCTGCAATTTTTCGCAATTTTCGAAGAAATTGCACTTTTGCGCAACTGGCTTTCGTTAACACGACAAAGAAACTGCGAAAACGCAAGTAACGGGAAAAATCGTCAACCTTACGATTTTTCGCAAGGACACGAAAAATCACAAATTTCGCTGCTGTGTGCAAATTTGGACCTGAGAGGAAACTCCAGCGGAAACACACTCAATTACGCTCAATTACTGGTCACGAGGGAAATGATTAGGTTTGTCGTCCTCCAGCAGTCGGGATCATCTTTTTGTTTCCCTAGGGACCAGTAATTGAGAGCAATCTCACTTTTTAGTACTCGATTTCTAGGATTAATCGGGTGACTACGCCAGGTGTGCCTACATATCATATTGTTACCTTATCTTCCTACTGGGGACTTTAAGGAACAAAACCATAACTAGAAAATATGAAACTGAAAACCTTGTATTTAAGGGAACTCAGTTTATAAAACAAAAGATAACTTACCACAGAGAAAGGTTTTCAGTTTCTGTTGACCAAATTAAGTGTTTGTTAATATGTTGCAATTATATAGTGTTTCATTAGAGCGCTTTTCAATCGAGTGTCGTAAAACCAAAACCAAAGCAATTACTGTGGCCAATCACAACAGAAGTAAGCAATGCGATGAGCCAATCAGAATACGAAGCAATTACATGTAGCCGGCGTAAAGCGCGAGAAAATACACGCTTGCAAATCACAGTTGGTTTTGGTTTTGCTTCTTATTGGTTGAGAAAGTGGCGCGAGTTTTCCTGGCCAATCACAGAGCGAAGCAATGCAAAACCAAAGCAAAACAATAATTACTTTCGACACTCAATTAAACTGCTCTATTAGGAATTACTGGCTTGTTTATTTTTCCGAGACGAGAATAATGTATTTTTATGTTCAAAATGTTCATTGACTGATGAGTGACATTTGGCATTCAAATGAGAGTTCCCTTTTTGAAATGCTAGTTTATCAACTGTTTTCCTACGCGGTTAATGGACTTACAGCGATAAGAGCTAGAAGAAGGAACATTTTGTCAAATGCCTTAATCCAAAGAAAGTAAAATTCACTAATTGTATAAATATCAATCATATTTTAAATTGAATCTTTCCCAGTTAAGTTGGACTAGACGTAATCGGGATTTTAAGTTACAGCAATAATTAATATTGCTTATTCTGTTTCAGTTTGAATTTCAAGAAGCTATTGCTACGAAAGGAGTATGGTTAAAGAGTGGAAATCACAAGAGGGTTAGGCGACTCCAGAATGCAAGTTGATTCATGCGTCCAAGAACTCTTACTCAGAGGAGTTCCTTACAAGCCAGCAGAAAGGAAGGAACATTTTTTGCAAGACGCAAAGACTAGAAGGGACACTTTCATGTGACCTATACGTGGGTAAAGTATTTTAGTTAGGTTTAATTTAGCGCGCATTTCTCAAAACTGTCGAAAACACTTCGGACGGGTGTAATTATTTTCAGTTTTACGTGCAGTACTGATATCAGAAATTCAATTTTGAATTATTGAAAGCAAAAGCGTTGAAGATTTTACAACATGAATAACGAAGAATTTGGGATATTTCGCGCAAAAACAGATTGCAAACAATCAAAGACTTTCTAAATCTTAAAAATTCTTCGGGAGTTTTGAGAAACGGCCTTCAGCTCCGAATACCATCGGCACTGCAGTTTTCGCTTAATGCTTCTCAGAATTTGCAGTACCCTTATAACTCTAGGAAGGTTTCTCATAAATTGCCGATTAGCTTCCTTTAGTTCAGTGTAGGATATTTCGAAAAGAGCAAACGATAAACAACTTCAGTTGAAAGAAGATCGATACTTCGCCCCGGAATAGGATTTTTATTTCTTAACATTTTTGGAACTGAACTCACAGCTCGACGCAGTCACAAAGACACGACGATCAGTTTAGTTCGTTGGTTTTGTTTATTTTTTTCGGCATGAAGAGAAACCTTTGCCTAGACTAAAAACATAGATGTTCAATTTTCTTATCAAGGCTTTGACTAAATATATCGAAATCCGTCTTGCATGAACAGGAACTAAACTCTGAAGTTGTCGAGCGTAAGCTTAAAAGTCATTTTCAGCATCTTTTTGCGAATCAGTCATTTTAGATTAGAATATTATTTCCTTTCGAGTTCTATTCCCGCCGTCTGGGCAATCTAGGCTGGTCTCTCGACGCATACAACGGTTTTGAGAAAATTTAAATGAGTGGAACGATTTAATTTCGCGACCGAATTGGTTTTTCATAAGTCTGACAAGAAGTTAGAAGAACTAAGGAATTTAATTAACCCGCGCTGTTTTGGATGAAGTTAGTTTGTCATAAAGATCGATGAGAGACTTGTTTTTGTTATATTTTTTGATCATGAGAATTTCGTTTTGGATCGTCTTCTCAGAACTAGATCTCGCGCAAAATTTAACGTTTTGAAATCCCGACATTTTTGCGAGAATTTAAATTTGACACTCAATTCGCCGATATTTTCTGGTGTGATTTAACAAGTTCTGCGCATTTTGCTTTGGATACTATTTCCTGTCGACTAGAGACGGAGTCTCAAAGTAGATCTCCCGCCAAATACGACCGGTTTAGGATAATCCCGACAAATGAAATGTTTTCGGATAAGTTTAATTTTGAAACTACATTACTTTCTTATAAAAGGACCGAGTAGGAGAGGTTAACTCAAATAGAAATGATTTTCTGGAGGGATTTGACGTTTTGGTAATTCCAAAGATGCGTGGGCAAAGTTTCAAATTCAGTAACGGGGCGAAAATGTAGGCATATTTCAGTATCTTTACAGATCTCGATAGCCCGTTCGTTTTCACTGACTGGGCATGAATTCTGATTTAGACATTAAAACATACTCGCATGAACAATAGATGGAATAAAATTATACAGCAAATGTACAAAAAATATGCTGGCATGCATGCGAACAGTTATAGACCGTTATAACTAAGATGTTTGAAAAAAGACAAAACGAGGTAATATCAACATTTATGGAGATCATGATTAAGCAGCGAAATATGAAATGCATTTTATAATTTTTACTTTCCGTGTATGCAAAGAGAGAAAACGGCGCGGGACGTAATTGAGATATTTTGTTTGCTTGGTAGAGTAAAAGAGTAGAATAAGTCGCTTGAGAAGTTTGATAATCGTTTAATTTGAAGGGTTTAGATGATAGTATTTCGCAGTTACAGTGTTCTGGAATGGACCTAAACACAGGACAAACACTTAGCAAAAGTTGTAAGATCTTATCACAGTGAAGTTCAAAAACGTAGTGACAACAGATGTTTCTGCTTAGTGAGGAAAAAATTTAATTGCAAATTAATTTGTCTCGCGCGTCTTTCAAGCAGGCTTTCTAATCAGAAAATCGGTGCATGTAAGACGACACGAAAAAGCGATCTTTTGAGTAATTATAGAATACTGAAACGACAATACGATATAGTAATTTTAAATTTTCAGTTGGAGTTACAAAGCAGTAAAGAAATAGATAAACAATATTTTCTCGTACTCATATTTAGAAAATTATATACCAGATAATTCTATCAGTTTACCAGAGGCTTGCGGAAGTAAATTACAAACAGAGGAAATCGGTAACATTTTTTTCATAATAAATCAAACTAATTGCTGTCCCTGAAAACACTAAGCAACGCAAACTCAACGATCGGAAAATAAAATTAGAGCAGGAGGATTAATTATATAAAGATTGGAGATTCATGAAGGTAAATCAAGACCGAGCAGGGAGACAGCAATGAAAAACGGCCACAAAACTATAGATATATATATTTTTCTGAATATATAACAGATTACTGCTCAATCTTCGTGGTTTAATTCCTGTTCATGTAAAGAAACGAACTTCTACAACGTGTTAACTTAGAAATAAAAAATAAATTAGACGATCAAATTATTTCGCTAGTCCTCTAACAAACAATTTTTAGTCACTTTTTCACTTTCAACTTCAAATCGTTATCAAGACTTCAAAACGAGGTATGTATGTATGTACTTTCTGATAAATTTGTAATAAAATCTTTTCTATTTTGTTTCTAGAATTATTTCTCAAACAAATTTTAGTTGAACAGAAATAAACGGCATACTTCTTTGAATAACATGAACAAAAGAACAGGTTGATAAATCTATCACTTTTCGGAAAATTTAATTAGCATACGAAAAACGACCTTTTACCAACATAAGTTCTATTATCATGTTATTAAAGGTTGTGTGACTATTATTCCACAAAAAGTTGTGATCAAAATTGTTACTACATAGTACAGAACTATTTACTTATTATATTAAAAAAAACTAATAAACAAAAGAATAAAAAAAGAAAACAAGGAGAATAAACGGCTAGCAACTCTACAGAGGAGTGTGGCCAAAACGTCTGTGACTCACTTAACTTCGATATCAAGGAGAAGAAAGAAATACAGCCAGTGCCCCCTGCCAGTGCACTTCCCTCCTACCCCCTGCCAGTGCACTTCACAGGGAGTAGAGGAGAGGGGTGAGAGGGACTCGCACCCCTCCCTCCTACCCCCTGCCAGTGCACTTCACAGGGAGTAGAGGAGAGGGGTGAGAGGGACTCGCACCCCTCCCTCCTACCCCCTGCCTCCTCGGGTGGTGTTTTTTATATTCCTTAGTTGATTTTTGTTTGGGTTTTTTGGTGGGCTACTTTATTTAAGGGTCAGCATAGAAATATGACAATAGTTTACACTACCTTTATTTCGAGAAAATAACAGAATATGGAATAATACAAGCATTGTATTAGGATGTTTTTAGTTGAGAACAAAGCAAGAAAGCAAGAAAGTAAAGTTTACAGTATTATCTTAGGGTGAATGCAAGGGGGGAGTGGAGATTTCTTTGTACATATCTCACTGCTTTTCATACATTAATCTTTACAGGTATGGTGACTAGTTGACAGATATATGAATGGCACTCTCCATTTTTCTGCACAATGCAGTTTAAAAATCACTACAAATCTAGCATTTTTCACAATTCAAAAAATAAACTTATTAATTAAAATTGTTCAGTGATATACCACAAAACTGATGGGACATGTAAGTGTTCTCTTTGTTTAACCGAACAATTTTAACCACCCATTGAAAAGAATTCATACAGCAAAACAGCATGGAAGCTGAGAATAATTATAATTTGCTCAGTCTTGTCACAAAGTGTAAAATTTTTTCTACAAAATTAACGTGGAGAAAAACTAAAACACACTTAATCAAGGAAGTGACGAGAGCACTCAAGTAGTAGTGAAAAACACTAGCCCGAGAGCAGTGTTTCTTCTTACTTCTTTTGTGCTATTGTCACTTCCTCCAGAACAAAACAAGGTTAAGTCTTTTTTGCAGTTGTGAATGCTACTTAAGCAGTAGTGAAAGTAAAGCCTGAAAAAAAATTCAGGCTTGTACAGGAATCAAACCCATGACCCCTGCAATAGCGGCATAAAATAACTATCCCTCAGTTGGCAAGTTAGCTCAGTTGGTAGAGTGCTACACCAGTATCACAGAAATCGTGGGAAATTGGATTCCTGTACGAGCCTGAATTTTTTTACAGGCTTTATTTTCACTACTGCTTAAGCAGTGTTCATAGCTGCGATGATCATTCACATGTTCATTCTTTATTCCACAGTTTAAATGCATAAGTTTCATATATTCATTCTCACATACATGTATCACTAATAAAGTTTGTATTGTATTTGGCTTGAGTTTAACCCATTGACTACCGCAGGGTTTTACATTTTCGGAGTGATTTTCCACCTATAAACGATGAATAGCAATTCGTGACTCTTTATTTGAACTACCAGGGAAAAGTGGTGCTGTCCTAAGGCACTGGAGGCTAAAGGTTTCTGAAAACGTCATTTTGACGTAGCTATTTTTTATCCGTGAAGCGACAACAATGGCCCAAGTTCGGTTTGCTTGCGATTTCTGCTAAATTACAGCCATTTTTCATCTTTAGCGGCTGCCTGATGAGCATCATTAAGCGTGACAGTAGCTAAGAGTCCACTTTCTCAAAGAATCGAGCAAGGTGATGTACTTTGTTGTTGAATTTGGCTTGTTACTCGACGAACTGGGAATTTGGCCGGTCGAACACTTAGTACCTTTGGGACTCGACTATTGATGAATTTCTCGACCTACCGCCACATATTTTGGAATTTCTGTGTACTGAAGATGACCAGGAGCAGGAAATTTTGGCGGTAGGTCGGAGTGGCTGTAGACTTAGTTTATATGTGAAAGAATTGGGGGAAGGAACGGGCGCTGTCAAAAATTCTCGTTAGTTCCCAGCATGCAATGCGCTCAAGATGTGGAAAATGTCGGGAAGGCCCGAATGCACTGGAACAAAAGGCTGTATCTACGCTCGGGAGAAGAATATGAACAAAAAAAGTCATTTCTAAGCTAGAAAAAGGACTGAATTTCGTTATGATGGTTGAGTTTTGGTTTTTCGACGATGATTTCCCTAAGAAAACATGAAGGCAAAAAGGGGCATTTTTGTTGTTTCTCTTTGACGTTAAAAACGGCCAGTTTCGTTCTTGTCCAAACTCAAAAGGCCATATTTGGTAAAAATCGCTACGTTTCTTGCATTTATTGGATATCCAAATTTAAAGGGCATTCCATTTCGCGCTCACAACTAACAGTTAAGGCAATATTCGTGCGATTGAGAGAGTTGCAATGTTTTGAAGCATGGGAGTTTTTTACGGCCGGTTTTGGCCGGCACGGGTGCCAATGGGTTAAAGATGTCAGAAACGACCCTGTGATTATTTTGTATATACGTTATACTGATCAGGGGTTCATGTACAGTGATCACGAATGAGGCCTATTCCAAATGTTGTGCTACTGCTGTGCCAAACTCAAATGAATTTGACCTGGCAGTATCATGACCATAGTACAGAGTTGGTTCAAACGTCAAATTTAATTCAGTCACACCAAATTCAAAATGTGTATGCAGAAAAGGTGAAAAACAATCTAAACTGAAATATCATTATGATAACTATTTTATGAATTCAGTTTAGTACAACAAGAATACACCATTTGAAACCACCGTCACTCTTCCGTTGTGCAGCATGACAAGGCCTGTCATGCAAGGTAGTCATGCCGAAATTATTTCAACCCAACAAAATGAATGATTTCAAGCGTCATGCTACGCAGCTTTGCTTAGGTCAAATTTGATTTTTGAATTTAGTTCTGCATGGCAATAGCGTGGTGTTTGGAATAGGCCCTAACCCTTTCCTCCCTAAGAGCGACTTATAGATTTTACTCTGTCTAAAACCAGACAATTCTACTCATCAAAGGGAGACCCCTTAGGGGTTAAACAGTTAAAATACTATCTCCCTTAAGGAACTCTGCAGAATGGCAAGTGTTTGAACAAACTAATCTAACACTATTTTTAACCCATTGAAGCCCGTGCCAGCCAAAACCGGCCACACAAGACTCCCATGCTTCAAAACATTGCAACTTTATCAATCGCACGAATATTGCCTTAACTGTCAGTTTGTGAGCACAAAATGGAATGTCCTTTAAATTTGGATATCCAATAAATGCAAGAAATGTAGCGATTTTTACCAAATATGGCCTTTTGAGTTTGGACAAGAACGAAACTGACACTTTTTAATGTCAAAGAGAAACCACAAAATGCCCCTTTTTGCCAGTATGTTCTTTAAAGAAATCATTATTGAAAAACCAAACTTTAACCATCATAACAAAATTCAGTCCTTGTTCTAGCTTAGAAATGACTTTTTGTTCATATTCTTCTCCCAAGCGTAGATACAGCCTTTTTTTACAGTACATTCGGGCCTTTCCGCCATTTTCAACATCTCGACCGCATTGCATGCTGGGAAATAACGAGAATTTTTGACAGCGCCCATTCCTTACCCCAATTCTTTCACATATACACTGTAAACTAAGTCTACAGCCACTCCGACCTACTGCCAAAAATTCCTGCTTGTGGTCATCTTCAGTGCTCACAAATTCCAAAATATATGGCAGTAGGTCGAGAAATTCATCAATAGTCAAGTCCCAAAGGTACTAAGTGTCCGACCGGCCAAATTCCCAGTTCGTCGAGTAACAAGCCAAATTCGACAACAAAGTACATCACCTTGCTCGATTCTTTGAGAAAGTGGACTCTTAGCTACTGTCACGCTTAATGATGCTCATCAGGCAGCCACTAAAGATGAAAAATGGTTGTAAACTTAGCAAAAATCGCAAGCAAACCGAACTTGGGATGTCGTTGTAGCTCCACAGATGAAAAATAGCTACAACAGAATGATGTTTTCAGAAACCTTGAGCCTCCAGTGCCTTAGGACAGCACCACTTTCCCATGGGAGTTTCAATAAAGAGTCACGAAATGCTACGGATCATTTATAGGTGGAAAATACTTCGAAAACGTAAAAACGGCTGGGCACCAATGGGTTAAATTGGAAGGGCAAACATATAAAGTAAGAAAATTTCCAGCTCTGATCCCCTCAGCATCACCATAATGAGAGAACTAGTACGATTTCACACACTGTATATCCAACAGCTACCTCAGTTAACAAAAGATAAAAGTGGTCCTTTAAAGATTAAAAGCTGATGATGTCTTGTCAGAGAAGTCCACACACCATGAGTTACTGAAAAGATTTGGAAACCACAACATCTTGTCTCTAACTCAGGATTATGGTGAAGGTGGTCCGGGCAGGGGAGGGGTGGAGGCAGCAGCGGTGCACCCATCAGGGGAGGTGAAGCCTGGAATGAAGGAAAAACATGTGAAAAACATGTGAACAAAATGTGAAATAGCCTGAAATGGAATGTTCAAGAAATTTGCTTTTTCTGTTCTATTTTTTTGTTTTGCTTTAGCCTTTCATTTGGATGGTTTATCATGGTACTGTATGTGACCTCTGTCTTGCATCCTACTGTGATTCAAAGCTTTCTATTATTTCTCTTCATGCCACCCTTGTTATGTACTGGACATTACATCTTTCTAAAGAGTCAGAGGTTCCATTTCTTCTGCCTGCTGATGAGTCATATGATAACTTACATACTGATTGTCTGAAGGTGGTGGCAGTGGTAGACTAGGCCATAGAATGGTGGAAACCCAGGGGATGGGGGTGGGCCATATCCAAGTGCCTGATTTTGCCATGGTGGAGCAGGGCTAAAGAAGAGGCTATGAACTACTGAACACAGAAAATGGATTATAAACCACTCATGTAACACAATATACAAAGAGTCATTTCAATCTGTATCAATATTTTTATGCACCAAACAATCTGTACTTACTTTGCTCTGGGGTGTTGGAGCACCTGATGATGGTAGGGGTGGGGAAGTTGTTCACGTCCTCCAGCTACATGGGGCCAGTATATTCCAGGACCACCTGGTGGGGGAGGGGGTGGTTGATGTCGGGGTGGGCCCGGAGGACCTGTCAAAACAAACCATATATCAGAAGTCAATAAAGAGGATAAGTTACCCCTACATTTCTGCATGGTTGGCTCTGCAGTATCCTGTATGGTTATTCCAAGCAGCCAGTACTCTACTTTGTGGCAATATCCATTATTATTACCATTATCATTATCATTGTAATTTAAGATGCTAACAATATAAAATTCTATATACAAAATAATATTCTTCCTCACTTATCATTGATCCCCCTAGAGGGTATAGCAATGGCCTGGCTTCACCCATGGTGGTGCAGGAAAGTTGTTAGGTGGTGGGGGCAGGTGGAAGTCCTCCTCCAGGCATGGGTACTGGTGTGCTCATTAATGGCTTGGGACAGTGCAGTCCAAGGCAGGGGGCCAGAGGATGTCACTGGACCAGAATGATGATGGCAGCAGTGTCATGATTTGTATTTTACAATTGACACAAACAACATACTGGTATCTTAAAACAAAAACAAAAAATGACTTGAGAAAACAGGTCACTAATGGAGTTCCAAAATCCTTCTTCAGTATGTGTGCCAGAACAATTTAATAATTTAAAAAGATCTCCATTTAAATTTGTCCTTTTGAATCATTTTTCAAGGGACATTCTGGTTGTAAGCCAATCAGGAGGGTCTATTTTCATTGCAGCTTCCTCAGCGGAATGATTCTGCCTTTCGACCAATCTGCGAACTATTTCCAGATACGATATCAACCACAGACAGAACAGTCCGTAAGTTAACCGATGACAAGAGGTGTATCTGATCTATTTCAATCAATATGTCGTCTCATGTTTATCTTGAGCACAGCTCCAACCTACAGAAAAACAGCCCAACAAGGGAATTCATTGTGATCTTAATATTGTACAACCATGTTTGTAATTTGTCCATTTTCATCTACACCATCAAAATGTCTTCAGTGATGTTTTAAACTTTTGAGCACATCAAAAATCGACCAAAAACCGGGAGGACGTTCTTGCCCCAAGCCTTCAATTATTCATGTCATTCACAAGCATTGTCTAGTATGCTCGCAATGTGGTGGTCCGAAAGAATACTTTATTCGATTGCAACAAGGGTTTTCGCGATATTTCGTCAAACACACACGTTTTTTCGGAATATTCCTCTTCTCACCCAAAACATTCCACTGTTGCCAATAAAACTTTCTTATTGACAGAGATTTACATAATTATCATGTGTTGCTGTCCAGTGTCACTGAGCTCAAGTTTCATCTATAATTTTCTAAATTTCCAAGTTTTGTCTTTGTCTTGTGAGCATTTTAACAAATCTGTTCGATCAATCAGCAAACTATTTACAGATATCATTATCAACCACAGACGGAACAGTCCGTAAGTTAACCAATGACAAGAGGTTATCTGATCTATTTCAATCAACATGTCGCCTCGTGTTTATCTTGAGCACAGCTATAACCTACTGGAAAAGACAACACCCTGTCCGGCAAATGATAAAAAATATCAAAGTCACCCGTGATCTTTTCGTAGATCACACCATCAGGTCTTATTTTTGTTCAATTCAATGCAAGCCGTAGAATTTTTGTCTTTAATTTTTTGGAACAAATATTAAATTCAAATTGCAATTAATTCATCTAGTTTGCTTTTCGACACAAAGGAAGTTCAGGAAAAATGAGGAAAGACTCGTTTTCCCTGCTCACTCGTAACATCATTCATTCTCAGAATGATTTTCGCTGCTCTCCACAATCTGAACGCCTTACAGAATTGCTTATAGAATTCGGGGAGCATTTGTCACCAATTGAAAATAAAAAAGAAGGTTAGTTAAAGAAGCTTTATACAAATACATGGTAAAGGGGAGGGGCGGCTCTCCACACCCTTCCCCCCTCCCCCCCCCCCCTCTGTGACTGTGCCTTACCGCGGGTTTGTGTCTCCTGTATACCACTTGCTTCATTGTACTCTAAGTATTGAAATTGATAGCTCCTTGCTGGTAACAATGCTTTCTGCCACCTGAAATACCATCAATCAGTATTGAAGAAAGCCTTAGTGAATTGAGTGTGTAAAGAAGTAAGAATGACATTTACATTGGAATCTTCTTTTGACATCACATCCATTTGGACTGAAACAAGCAGCAATTTCATGTCACGATTAATCATAAAAAGGCTTGAAATGGGTCCCAAAATTAATATGATTTCTTGTACGAGTTTGCACTATGAATGAAGCAAATTGGATGGTATAATATCTGTTCATTCTTTTAAAACCATGGAACTGTTGTCATCATGCGAATGAAACTGACCAGATCTACCTTGATAACATAATTATATAAAACAACTTTTTTGGTCAGGCTGTTGTGGTGTTGTTGGATTGAGGTTAACCCATCCCTTTAACTTAACTTTACTTGCCTCCAACAATTTTCTGTTCGTGTGTAAAAGGTCGACACAGTTAAAACTGAACAACAAAAAAATACTCGAAGTGGCAATGCTCTCATCAGTATAGTTACATGTACTGTATGCTTACCACATGCATTTGAAAAATAACTTCCATTTGCATAACAAAAGTCCAATTTGCTGTCATAGTGCATCAGCCTTTTATCTTTAACCTTAACAACCTTGAAGGTAAAAGGTTAAAAGGAGTAAGATTATCCATTAGTACTTACAATAAAGCAAGGAGGAAAATGTATTCCGACCAATAGTCTGAGCTATATAAACTTTTTCTCATACCCCTAACAGCCAATGAACACACCGTGTTGACAGGTACCAGGACTATGTCATGCTTCAGAAAGTTCACCTCCGTCAAGAGCAAACCCTTAAATTAATTAACGAAATGCATACATTTCTGTATATGAAAAGATATATGATTCACTTTGTAGAAGCTACGGGCAGCAAGCAAAATCAAACTAACCTTGGTCATCCACTTTACCATCTTCTCTGGCCCATCATTCCTTTTCAGTATTTCTGTTAGGAATGAGTCGGCAGCAATCACTTTCTTGCCCTATGGATTTTAAAATCTTCAATTAGTACATTCCTGCAAAAATGTAACTATGGACTCTCGGTTGCCGCCAACTGTTGGCCACTTCATGTAATGTAAGGGAGCTATCAGTTTTTAGGAGGAGGGGGGACCAGTGGTTTTATTTTTGTCCAACTTTCACTAACCAGTTTGTAACGTCAAGTGCATGTCGAAAGGTTCAATGTATCAATCCGCTGTCACCTGGGGCTAAAGATCTGCTTTTTTTGCTGGTTATTATATGTTCGAGTCTCAGTTACTCCTATACAATATAGCACAATATTTGGGAGCACAAGAAACCATGAGTCAAAATCTCCATTACAGGGCAGCTGGACCAAGTAAAGCTGTCCATTTATCACAGGTAACAAAGTTAACTCTGACATGACTGTTTTTTCAGGACAAATTACATACTGAATCCTTAATCACCCTGCATATTACTTTATCTTTTAAACAGCCTTCTTGGTAGCTGTTGGAATGGCTTTACATCCTTCGTTGGTCTTCACTTGCGATTGGATTGTTTTTAAATCCCCCACTGTTATGCCCCCAGCTTATTACTCTATTCAAATCAGAGTTTTCTTCCATGTCCCAAAAGCTGTCAACCTGAAAGGTAACCATTATTTGAAGGGCTGAGGGCATAAACTGCCTATGTGTAGTTTTAGGTGTTTTTTTTGCATACGTTATTTCTCGAAAACGAAAAAGAAATCGGTGAAAAAAAATACGGGACAATGTTTTTGAATTAAAATGCAGTTCACATGCAAAAGTTTGGACAAATCCAAGCGAACTAAAAAAACGGCCGAAAATTACACATAGGCAGTTTATGCTCTCAGCCCTTCATATGTCTGTCTTATTAACATGCATAAAGCAATGCCCAAGGGTATTCTTTATTTCTTTATTTGAAAACTTAGCGCCAAATGCTCGTAACTGAAGGGTAAAACTGAAACTGGGCATGAAATGACTGACAGGTAGAAAGGATTGCTCCATAGTGTGACGTAGACGAAAAGTTTTGGCGGTTAAAACATTGGTACTTACGCAACGTGTCTTCCGAAGCTCCCGACTCGATCCGCGCTAGCTTGTTTGGTTTAATTGAATTATGTCAATTTGCCTGTTCGCTCGGTGATCGAAGGACATCATGAAGTCTTAAGATCCATAAGTCTAACACGGCTGAAAGAAGCCAGTCGTGTTTTCTCTGCTTGCCAAACCATGAAGAGAGAGATGAATTTGACTCTCCGGTTTGGGAGTAGAGGTTAAGAGCCGGGCAGAAAAAAAAACTCTGAAAACATCTCTTGTCTCAAAAGCGGGTCGGTTTTGCTAGTCTTGGTCCATTTCTGAAAGGTTGCCGTGCTAGAATTTGCGAAAAGGAGAGGTGTTTTTGGAGTTTAGGGCAAAAAAACTGGCTGATGTTTGCAGAGTGTCTTTCGCTCACGGAGGGCATAACATTCCCACAATTCATTGCGGCCGAAGTGGGCGCTGTCTCCCGGGCCATCGAAGCCGTGAAACAGTTCGTCAAAATTCGGAAACATTACGGAGAATTCATCCGAGAGAGGGAAGTCAGCATGACGAGAAGTCCGTCCGTTTTCGATGACTATCTTGAAAACAATCCAGGGAAAAGTTGCATGGGCGTGCGTGGAAAATATTACTCGTGGTCGGTCGTCGAGTTGTTATGTAAACACAGGGAGACATGCTGCCCAATTTCAACATATAAATAAGTTTTGCGTCGATCAACTCGGTTATTTTGATTTTATGGAGGCTTGTAAACATCAGCAAAACGTATTTTCAAGCGAGATAAACACCAGCAAAAACGTATTTGCACGCGAGACATTTTAACAAGTCGTTGTGTTACGCATCAGACGATACGGATTAAATTTCACATCTTATGCAAATATTTACGTCTTGAAGCCAACAAAACTAGTTAAGTATTTTGTTCCAGTTTTTTCACTGTCGTCATTTACGTTGATTTGTGATACGAATTTCATTCCACTGGTTCCATTTGACGACGAAAATGAACCCTTCAAAATTGTTTCAATAATGACCAAAGCACGCGAAGCGCCAGTTAAATCTCTGTTTCGAAGCGGAAACCGACGGGAAACAGCTTACTCTTTTAACTCTTAATTTTGCCCTTGAACATCGTTAACTCAAATTTTCGGTGTTGCTCACGAACAGAAGTTGTTGGTAGTGGCCAAAAACTATCTTCAAATATAAACAGCCTTCTTTAGTATTTTATTCAATTTCTCAGCCGACAGCAAGCTTTTTAAGCACTGAGTTAGAATCAAATCCGATCCTGCTGTATGCCGTTTTCAACCAAAACACCCTCTTCAACACTTTACTTACATCGGCCAAAGCCTTCCCGAAAGAATTAAGAATCAACCAAGAAACCTGTGCGCTCTTTTCATTTTGGAGGAACCAAGAAACCAAGAAACCTGTGCGAGACTCAAAATACGCCGCTTACTTTTAACGTTAACGTTTGCAATGCCCTAGGCCGAACCCTATCCCTCGCTCTAACCCTAACCCTAGCTCTAACCCTAACCCTAACTCTAACCCTAGCCCTAATTTTAACCCTAACTCTAAACTTAACAATAACCCTAAATCTTTTGAGTGCTGTTTTCAAGTCGGACAAAATCTACGCGCGCTGGCTTAAGGTTAACCAAGGTTGCTGTGTGCTGTTTTTAAGTCAACCCAGAATGTTGCGCACTGTTTTCAAGCTAAGGAAGCTTCTTGAGCACTATCAGTAAGCAAAACACTGGTAATAAGTGCTGCATTTAAAAAAGTCGACCATTTCCAAGTCGGATGGGCATCTTGTGGGCTGTTTATGAGTCAAAAAGGCACATTGCGCATAAAGAATACCCTTGGGCATTACTTCATGCATGTTAATAAGGCAGATATATGAAGGGCTGAGGGCATAAACTGCCTATGTGTAGTTTTAGGTGTTTTTTTTGCATACGTTATTTCTCAAAAACGAAAAAGAAATCGGTGAAAAAAAATACGGGACAATGTTTTTGAATTAAAATGCAGTTCACATGCAAAAGTTTGGACAAATCCAAGCGAACTAAAAAAACGGCCGAAAATTACACATAGGCAGTTTATGCTCTCAGCCCTTCATTTATTAGTTGCTTGTTTTTAAAATAATATCACACATTTTAATTGCCATTTAATTTAACTGGCCTTAATTGAAACTGTCCCTTATTTTATGGCTGTCTATGCATGCTGTACATTTTACACTCTATAATTTTCACCACAAGTAGGATATATATATACACATTACCTTCTTCATGCATAGCATTTGGTTGTGTCTTTTGTGCTCTGCCAATATTTTTTTGATATCCAGGATACATGTCATAATGGCCAATTCCTTGCCAGGTGACTGTTACCCCTCTCATAAATACCAGAGCTATGTCAACTTCCTCACCATTTTTTCGCAGATTCGTAAAAGCCATCTGCTCGCCTTAGGAATCTGACCATCATGATGTCCACTTTCTCCTTTAGTACACGGCCTATATACATCAGACTTCCATAGGCTACTGCCACCTATTCCTCTTCAGACACCTGAGAAAAAAAGCTCATCAGTGGAAACCAATTCTTTGGTCACTTCACAGTTGGTGGTCAATATGTAAAATTGCAAATACATTTTGGTAACAAGACCAGCAAAACCCAGATTGATGTACATGTATAATGACTTTGCGGGATAGGATTAGATACAAATCTCCAAAAATATTCTAAATATCCACCGAAAATCACTAATTATCCCAAAGAGTTTTCCAAATATCTGACTAAAACAGTAACTTGTAATCTGCTCGATTTTCTCAACAGTTTTGTCCAAGATATTTCTGCCACTTGACTGTTCATCTGCACTGTTTATGGTAATAACAGATGAACTTACTCAGTTAACACTATTATGTTTTAGTGATGCCTTTGGGTGCACTTTCATTGAACCAGCAGTGTGACAGCTGGTAATGCTGTTAAACCTTTCAGAACTGGTCCTTAGAGTATACATGATGATATGTCTCATGAATATCTCAGTTTTAGCAAATGCTATTGGTCCAGCTGAGATTCAAACTTGTGAACTCCGACCATGCATTTAAACACCTTTGAATTAATCAGCAGCCTCACCTGTACCAGAAGGCACAGGGTGGGACAAGATGGGTGCACGTCCTTGGAACTAACTTGTCCGATCATTACAGGTGCTGAGGACTCCTACATTGATGACCCTGAAATTATCCTAAAAATGAAATACTTCTCTATCAAGACCTCAACATAGATAGTCTAATAAGTATACAGTTCAGGTTAACTATAGTTATTTAAACACCATATAATAGCATAAATACTAGTTATGCAACGCTTTCAAGTGGTATACTGTGGAATATCCCACGAGTCACTTGTACTCTCTTGGTATACACATGAGCCTTTAGGCGAGTGTGTATGCAAAGAAAATACAAGTGACTCGTGGGATATTCCATGGTATACCACGAGAAAGGGTTGCATAACTATTTTATACCATGCCATAGAAAATACAGTGGCCAGCAAGGCCAGCATAAGCGGCAATCTCAGCACACAATGGGAAGGTTTGGTGTGATACCATTGAATTGCACTGATTGATGGAAAGGTTCGGTGGAATACTGACGAATATACAACGGCTTTCCTGCATTCTGATTGGCTGTTTTTTCTATGGCATGGTAGTAATACTTTTATTTACTCGTATGTGCAATCATTTACTAACTGAAACTTAACTGTAACTTACTTCTCCAAGCGTACCAGCCTAGATTAGTCTTTGTTACCTGCCGGTATGCTTAAATGTGTATGTAAATTATTTTTCTTTTTGTTTGCAAAAAATTGTAACAAAATTGTAACA
>JAEMWC010001003.1:180000-272500 GCA_016490735.1 Pachyseris speciosa | reverse complement strand
GAGCTATTCCATTCAGTTTAGCTCTCAGACTTCGACGCATCTGCTCTTCTGACGAAACTTTCGCACTCCGTCTTAACGAACTTAAGTCTTATAATGCGTGTACCTTAGTGCCAACCGTTTTCCTACGACATAGGAAAACGGAATTCGAACTTCCATTTTCATTTTCCGTTTTCCTACGACATTGGAAAACGGAATTCGAACTTCCATTTTCGTTTTCTGTTTTCCTACGACTTGGGAAAACGGAATTCGAACTTCCATTTTCATTTTCCATTCACCTACGACTTGGGAAAACGGAATTCGAACTTCTATTTTCGTTTTCCGTTTTCCTAATACATTGAAAAATGGAATTTGAAGTTTGATTTTCGTTTTTCGTCTTTCGTTTTCTTAAGACATTGAAAAACGGAATTTGAACTTCGATTTTCGTCTTTCGTTTCCGTGTTTTTGTCATTTCTGTATTTCACCTAAACCGGAAGAGTATTGGCCCTTCCTGTGAATGAGCACAAGAAAATGAAATTATTATGGAGTTACAAATGACGGAATGAAATTGCTTTTAGGTCCCACTATTAAGTTAAAAAATTTCAATAGGCTGTTTAGACCTAGATACAAATGTAACGTAAAAATATCGAATTTTTTTAAATGTCTCGAAATATTTTTCTAAATATCTTGAAAAAGTTTTAAATATCTCAAAAATATCTGGCTTTATTTTCATAAATATTACAGTAACAACCTCAAAAAGTAGCCTCTCAAATGTCCTTGTACAGAATACAACAAAACTCTAAATGATTTTACATAAAGTCGGCCTTAGACTTATTTTAGTACCCAGCGGCCTCCAAGAAGACTAGGGCAGTGCAGTTAAAGCAGAGTTAACGATTATTTACTCGGAGCATTAGCGCTGCCTCTACGTAGTCTAAAAGGGACACTATTGTATGGTTTGTATGTGAGTTAGCTTCAGGTTCAGAGGATATGGATACGTCATTTGGAACTGTAATCACTGCATCTGACCTTTCAGCATCAGCATCCGCCATTCTGTTGAACGGGCAATCGCTAACATAAGACACATGGCATACATTATAAATGGAGAATACTGACATTGAATCTGATTACTGCAGGCCTATATGAGGTGATTTGTTTGAATTTCTGTCACTGTAATGCCAACGCCCTAATTAACATTGAACCAAGTAGCTTTCTTTCTAAATTTTCCTAGGAAAAAATCATGATTTGAATAATTTTTCCTTATCAAATTCCGAATATAATTTTTTTCTAAATATCATGGGATGTTCTAAAGATCTCAAAAAATACCCAGATATTTGTATCTAGGCCTAAGGCTTTTCATGATAGATTTGGAATATAACCTCGTACTGCGATGTTGATCAGTCAACTGTGCCATCAGCAACGGACGTCATGATGATGATGCCATGATAACTGCAAAACCTTTTTACACTTGCAAACTGCAGCCTCTTAGATTCGGGTGACGGGTGATTACCTCGAGATCAGAAGGTCTTCATAGCTGTTATTTAAATTTCCGCAATAAGAAAACGGCGCGACAAAAGACTTCATCAAAGGGTATTTTCTAAGGCGGTCATCTTGTTTGTTATCATCCGAGGTTTGTTAGCGACAGAAAGTGCCAACATTCTTCTGGTTCAGGTGAACTAGGATTCATATAAGCAGGAATGATTTATATAAAGCAGGTTGGAATATACGACCGCTAAAGGCGGGAGCATCTAGGGGGGTGGTGGGGGGGGGGGGGATGCTCCCTGGGAAATTTTGAAATGTTGGAGTCAACCAGTTGCGTCAAAAGGAAGGAAAATGAAAAAGTGATCGACATTATTTTATCGATGCGCGTTCGAGTTTATATTTACAAGACTATGTTAAATTCAGTTGATGTGACTTGAGCAATTGAGGTCAGCAGGCTGAACAGGCTTGCTTTTTTATGCTTTTATGTTCTTCATTAAAAAAAAAAGTTGAAGAAACAGGCAACTAACCCTAGCAAGAAGCACATCAAAGCTTATCTTATCGCCCCCAGTGATGCATGCCGGACTGCAGATCCAAAATACGCTCAATTTGCGGCTGTGAGCGACATGCTCCATTGTGTTTATTGTTTTACATTACCAGGTCCTGCCTTATCTTATTTTTTTCAGCACGTTTCTGTGGTAATTGAAAGTTTTTAGACGTTAATGTCTTAATCTTAGGGTGTTCGACCGAAGCCCCCGAACCAAATTTAGATCCGTCCCAGGAAATACAGAAATGACAAAAACATGGAAACGAAAATCGAAGTTCAAATTCCAGTTTTCATTGTCTTAAGAAAATGAAAGACGAAAAACGAAAATCGAAGTTCGAATTCCGTTTTTCAAAATATTAGGAAAACGGAAAACGAAAATGGAAGTTCGAATTCCGTTTTCCCATGTCGTAGGAAAACGGAAAACGAAAAAGGAAGTTCGAATTCCGTTTTCCAACGTCGTAAGAAAACGGAAAACGAAAATGGAAGTTCGAATTCCGTTTTCCAATGTCGTAGGAAAACGGAAAACGAAAATGGAAGTTCGAATTCCGTTTTCCAATGTCGTAGGAAAACGGTTGGCACTAAGGTACACGCATTTCTTATCTCAACAAACGTGGGTACAATCTCTCTTACCTCAACAACGAAATACAACGCGTTTACAACATTTCACGTACCGAAGCACTTGCCCCCAAACAACGCACTTCCGATACTAACCAGCCTACACGTGTACCCCTCGTCATAACATACAATCCAGCTATTCGCTCCGTATCATCTATTATTCACAAACACTTCAACATTTTATCTTCATCTCCCCGCTGCGTTGACGTTTTCAAGGCTGCCCCTCTTGTTGCTTTCCGACGTTCTAACAATCTTAACGATCTATTGGTCAGTGCTAAACTACGTAAACCTGCTAAAAATAATCAACCCCTTGGTGCCTTTCGCTGTGGCCACAACTGTTTAACATGCAACTACATAACTGATGGACTTACAACCTATACTTTTCATTCCACCGGCGAAACTAGATTTATCAAACATCACATTGACTGTAATTCCAAAAATGTCATATACATGGTACAATGCAATCACTGTCACAAACAATACATAGGCGAAACTAAACGACGACTTAAGGACCGTTTCAACGAACATCGTAGAACAGTCGACAAACAAACCAACAGCTCTAAACCCACTGCAGTATCAGAACATTTTCTCTCTAACGGTCACAGCGCTTCTGACATGCAACTAATTCCACTAGAACTGTCCAAATCTAATCGTGACGGTGTACGAAGAGCCAGAGAAGCATATCTAATTGATAGAGGTCAAACTCTTGAACCGTTAGGTATCAACAGAAAAGAAGAAATATAATACCTATCTTTTTGTTTTCTTGTTACGTTTTTTTCAAATTTTCAAACTGTAACGTTTTTTTTATTTTACGTTGTATTGTTTACCTTTATTATAATATCATGTTACATGTACAACTTTTTTTAAAAACTGTAACGTCGTTTCATCTTAGGGTCATAATATGTAACACCCTGATGAAGGAAGGCTGTGCCTCCCGAAATATTGGTTTAAATATATATTCCTAGCCGTGTAACCAGCCTTGCTTGTTTCTTACCGTTTTCTAGTTTACAATTTTATAGCTGGTTAGATCTATTACAGGATCCGGCTCTTCTATTTTGCAACGGTGGTCCTTGCTATTTAGTATTTTCCAGTGTTTTCAACAATTAGATAGCGCCAGGAGCTCATAAGTAGGAGCCTCCATATGCACTGTTTTGTTGAGTCAACCTTTGCGCGTATCTTTCTATTTTTAGAACTGCTTTTTCTGCAGGAGACTCAAATTTACTGTGAAAATGTTTCCAGTAAATTCCGCACACGAGCATCCGTAATAAAATTGTGACCAAAAGTGAGGAACGCATTGTCCCGATTCTTCTCTTGGGCATTCTAAAAAGTGCATGCGAATTAAGAAACCCGCAGCGTTCTAAAAATAGAAGAGATACGCGCAAAGGTTGACTCAAAGGGCTTGATGGAAGAGTGAAGCTCCTATTCATGGGCTCCTGATAGCGCATTATTTACAAACTTTTAAGCTTTGCCTTAAAGAAGGACAAAGATTTGCTGTTTTTAATGTCATTGTCTAAGTTGTTCCAGTCCTTGGAGGCTTGATAAATGAAAGTTTGCTTGCCCCAATTGGTACACACACGAGGAAGGTGTAAATCATCGCTTCTGCGAGTTAGATGAGAATGAAAACTACTATTGCGTCTTATGTCAAGTTTAAAATCAATTTCTCCAGACAGATATTTTTGCATCATAACACAGCGATGGAAGTGTCGTCTCTTTAAGAGGGTCTTTAGGTCCAAACGATCTAATGCATCAGTTAATGAACTTCTTGGTGGTAAATTAAGCAGGACCTTGGCTTCCTTGTTTTGAAGAACTTGTTTTGAAGCAGCTGACCCATAAGCAATAGTTATCGATCACGTTGTGGGGGAGGGGGGGATTACTTATCATCAATTACTTCTATAGTCTATACTCAGTGAATGATGTAGTCATTGTCATTAAATTGCTTAACACGGCACATGGCGCATAAGGCCTTTTCAGTGCTTTTTACAGGACAACGTTTACTATCCCTGTGCCCCACCTCCAGCCTGGATGGCCTGTGGATCGCATTTAGTCTGACCCTTCCTTATGACCTGTCTGTCATGAGGGTCTCAATGGGGATCGACGGTTAAAGTTTAATGATTTTCATGTATGAAATCAAGTGAAATTTAAGGGAATGAACAGGGTATAGAATGGCTAGGAACACGCGTTATCAATGTAGTAATTATATATTTAAATCGTTCACATTTCAAAACCGTTTTATTAAAGTATTTAAAGTAATTACATTTTTAAATCGTTCACATTTCAAAACCGGAAGTACTTGTCAGTTTGGACTCAAATAAAGTGGAAAAGTTCATAAAGCACAGTTCTTTGAGAGCCGGAAGTCTAAGATGAGCAGCAGAAATAGTAAGAAGTGAAAGGTGTTTGACAGCTAATAATAACTACTTTTTTGATTGGTTGACGGCACAAATTGTCCTTTTTGACGGTTAAATTTTAGGCTGTTTGACGGCTAAAGGTTAACCCCATTGAGATCCTCTGTTATGGGTGGTCCTACCATGCTCTCACCGGCAAATCTCTAGGGGTGATTGAGACGCTCAAACCCCCAACCACGACAAGGCGACAATCCAACGGGAGATGGGTACGGAACAGTGTGTTTAGTCAACACCCAAAGACCCTATAGAAATACTCTTTAAGATGTATCTTTTTACTAAGGCTTTTTGCTTTAGTTAGCGTGGTTCTATAAGTATATTGTTCTACGGCTTTCATGGCCGGAAGGTATGTACACATATATAAAGTAAAAACTCTTTTGCTAATTAAAGAATTATTATTAGCCCTACAATGCCGAATTTGTAGTGATAAGTACCTCAGTCTATGCAGAACAACAAAAAGGGAAACGCAGCAAAGTAACTGTGCATGTGAATAGGTAAACCACAGTCTACTGAGCAGGATAACAATTCCTTCGAGTGTCTGTGGGGTGAAATTTCATCGGTAGCAGACGAACGACTTTATGCTGCAGTTTTTATCATAGACCTAACCCTACTGTCCTGGTAACCTCACACAGTTTTTGCAGAACGCTAGCTTGAGAATCCCTACGCAATATTGATGATTGCAGGTGAAATTTAACCAGCGTAATTTACAGCCATAGTATGCCAGACTTTTAACTTATCATCTTCAACTGGGGGTTCAAGGGTATCGGATGTCTTTACTACTAATGTTCCGATTGACGTAAAGACTTTGGCAAGATTGAATGTGTGAGGGGCCTACTGTAGCTAGTCAAATCAGATCACAGGTGTGCGATTGTCAACCCTAAAGAGAGAACTCACCACCGAAAAGAAAACAGGTTGTATTCAGGGACACTCGTGAACATTGCAAGTGGGCAATGTTAACCTACCTCAAGGAAATCGATTGGACTTCACTTTTGCCGATAACGCTGGTGTGGCCGAATCTGCAGTTGAGTGCTTTTAAATGTGATTAACCCCGGTGTGGATGAATTTTCCCCTTAGCTTCTAGTACTGAGTTATCATCAAATGACCCAAGTATTACGAAAGAAGAGGCACAGTATGGTTTCAGAGGTTGATTCTCTCCAGTTTGTAATCGATCAGCTTATTCACCAACAAAATCAGATTAATGGAACACAAAGGAAAAACAGCAAATATGGCAAATCCAGCAGGAAAACTTCCTGGTGAAATATGACCATTAAAAAAATATTCTTCTGTTATTATTTGAAGGAATGTAGCTCTGTACCTATTCAGTAATTTCAAGGCCTGGATTCAGCAATGATTAGCATATGAATATCCTAAAACTGAACCAAGTCAAGTGATGTATGAAGAAATCAAACAAGCGTCAAAACCTTTTGTTTGATCCCGTTCTTTTTTGTGCTCAAATTTCACAGCACTATTCTACAATTTATCCTAATAGAAAAAACGCAGGGCCACCAAATTTATCCTGAAATCAGATGGCTGTTACGAAGACCGCCTAAAAATAAAGGACCTCAACCTTTTATCATTGGAGAAACGTAGTTTCCAATTTGACGTAAGAACGTTACTCGCTGAGGCATACGGATGAATTATCTCTTAAAACGAACTACACTGGAACATATATTTTCAACCGAAATGTTCACATGTGGAACTCCCTTCCCTTGGGTATCCGCTCTTCACTCACCGTTAGCCTTTTTTAATTCCAAAAGTAGTTAATTCTAATTATTGTTAATTTTTGTCATTATATTGTTCTAAAAATTTTCAGGTTTAGGTAGTAGGTAAATCTGTCTTGTATTGGGTGTTCCAACCCTTTTACAGATTACCCTATGGCTGGCCATTAAATTGTAATAAAAAACCTATCAAACCAAACTGGAAAAAGACACAAAACTGAGTGGTCTTTAATTTTTTGTTTATTACTGGAAAAGAGCCATGAATATAGAGCGACCAATAATGATTTAAACCATTTACGATTTTACAATGATTTAGTAATTAGATCACAGCATTGTACATCATTGGTTTGCTCGAGAAATAACTCGGCCCACCCCACCCTGAAAATTATCCCATCACTGCCCCTGCCTTTTATGAACAAGGAATCCTGTTCTCTATTCCACAAAGCTACTGCTTCAGCCTTCCTAACTGCTTCGATTTAAAGGAAACAAATGCTTGAACACTGGCAACCATCTTAGAAGGTCCTTTGGGCTTTTGCAAAATCTCAGACTTGCACCCAGGCTCATGTATTCTAAGCATTATCCTTGCCAACTGCAGGCTCAAGCACTTGCATGTACAACACTTGATTTCAATAGAACTAAACAACAATAAATACAATCTTCTTTCTCATCTTCTTGGTACTGTAGACCCTGATGATTAATTGATGAAAACATGAGGAGCTATGAAAGTGCTGCAAAATGTAATTATTTTTCATGCTAAGTATTAAAAACACTGCCCAGCAATGTACTATCATAATGAGTGAATCTGATCTGCAAAACAAAAGAAGAAAAATCCTATCATTAGGCTCATATTTCACGGATTTCTGTAAGTCAACAAAGATAGTCTAATAAGTATACAGTTCAGGCTAATTATAGTTATTTAACCACAGGTATAATAGCATAAATCCTTTTATTTACTCGTTATGTGTAATCATTTATTAACTAAACTTATCTGTAACTTACTTCTTATTTTGAAATCACTAAGTAACTGTAACTTCCATCTCCAAGCATACCGGACTAGATTAGCCTTTGCTACCCACCGGTACGCTTAAATGTGTATGTAATTATTATTTTTTTTGTTTGTTAAAATTCTAACAATTGTACATTATGAAATAAAAATAAATAGTTGATTGATTGATTGAGTCACAAAGGTTTGCCTATTTTTAAAAAACGCATCTCGTAGACAGTCAGGAATTCAGTGCCATTTTTTTGTGAAAAGTCCTTTGATTTATTATTTATTTGAGTACATTGACTTGGTGAAAGTTCATCCTGGTAGGACGAAAACATCGAAGTAACTTTACTTGTTTTATTACCAATGGAGTAATGATGATGATGATGCTACATGCAGCTTTTTCATTAATCTGTAAATGCTAATATAATAATAATAATAATAATAATAATAATAATAATAATAATAATATATTAGTTTAATATGAATTGAAAAGAACATCAAGTCGAACAGTACACTCGCCGAGAAAATTTACGCTTCAACAATTTAAGAGAGGAGGAGGATGAGGATTGCAAGTCCTTGATTTACAAGGTTATCCAGAACGATATGGGCATCGACACATCAGGGATAAAATTTCACGCTGTCCACAGAGTAGGCAAGAAAATCGAAAACAGATGTAGGCCTATAATCGCCCGTTTTATCAGCCGTGAAGATAGAAATCTAATCTGGCAACACAGAGGTAAGATTAAGCACTTGCAAAACTACCCAGATGCATATATAACCGAAGATTTTGCAAAAGCGATTCAGGAGGAAAGGAAAGTTTTGAAGAGAAAAGGCAAGAGAAAAGGAGGGACTTTCGAACGCAAAAGTTGTTGGACGCTATCTCTTCATTAATAATGAAAAATATGATTATAGAAATATCCCAGACTACTTAACATAACTTTATTTTTCTTTAATATTTCCCTTACCTTAAGGGGGACTAACTTAACTACAAAATGAGCTAACATTGTTGCTATGGAAAGTTCCCAACGTTCATATCTTGGAAACCCTAACTTGCACAGGCAAGCTGTCTGGCTATGTTTTTACAATGAAAAAGGTTTACAAGATTTTCGAGTTACAACCATATTTGGTAAGTCACGTGACCAGAACAGAAAAAGGCCTAAAACTCGAGTGGCGTACACTTCTGGAAATCGAAAATGGTGCCAATGGTTAACAATCGCCAAGGTGCAAAACTCTACGTATCAATTTTTGGAAATTCGCATTTTTCTGAGATTTATGACGTCATAAGCACGCAAATTCATATCATTTCGTCATTATCATTGCAGTTATGTACGTTAACAACAATTGCTTACGTAGGCTTGTAGAGAAGGCTGGAATATCACCGACTGGCAAAAAAAATCGGAACTTCACATAATTTTCTCCAAGTTTTAGGGATTCTTCTCTCTAAGGCGCGGTTGGGGCCTAGGGCAAGTTACGCATGCGCAATAGCAATTTATTAATTTTACATGTTGACCTCTTCGCACTTTTCACCAATACAGTGGCAAAAACACCGAAAAACTGTGTTTTACAAATACAGTCCGCAAAAATCCCTTGGCAACAACGCTTAGTCTGTAGTTAAGTTAGTCCCCCCTTAACTAGAAATAATCTATTGTATGCAAATTTCTACTAAATGGCAAACAAGCTCGATTCATTCACACTAGCAACCAATCCTGCTGGGACTCAAATCAACAATGAGTTATTTTTATGTGTTGTATTTCACACTTTGTTATATGTATTTCGCCTGTTCAAAACTACAAACGTCGCGCTTGGTTGTAATAACTACGATAACTATAGTATGCTCTAATGGCATGGTTTTTCCAATAGATAACTTTCTTCTTTTCTTCTAATGGATCTAAAAGTATGTTCCCTTAATGTGAGGGGTCTTGGCGACCGGTTAAAAAGACGGGAAATGTTTAATTGGCTAAGAAAGAAATACTATTCAGTTTACATGCTTCAAGAAGTGCACTGCTCGGAAAACGCAATTCCTGTATGGTCTGCCGAATGGGGATAAAGAATTCTTTTTAGCCGCTGTACCAGCGCTAGAGGAGGAGTCGCTATTTTATTCAATAATAATTTCAACCTCCAACTCCAACGGACATATTCGGACTCTAATGGAAGATTTATCATCTGCGACATTATAGCAGATAACAAATCCGTGACGATGGCTGTGCTCTATGCACCTAATGACGATGATCCAAGTTTCTTTCTGAATTTCTTTGATCATTTAAATGATTTTAAATGTGACGACTTAATAATCGGAGGAGATTTCAACCTGGTTTTGGACCTAGACATTGATAAAAAAGGCGGTCTCGCTAAAACACATGCGGAATCAGTGAAAACATTAAACGATTTCTGCGCTCAATTTGATCCACTAGACGCATGGAGAATATTGAATCCAGACACCCGCAGATATACTTGGCGGCGCAAACGGCCAGACATCCACTGCCGTTTAGACTTCTTCCTTGTTACTCAAAGCCTAATGTGCAACATTACGTCCACTAATATATCAATTGGATATAAAACAGATCACTCCCTAATAGAAATCACAGTCGCTACCCACTCGAATATGAGAGGCCCTGGTTTCTGGAAACTCAACACTTCGCTGCTAACAGAAATGGATTATATAAACCAAATACGAGCTGTAATTAAAGACACACAGGAAGAATACCAAAATGATAGTTTCGTCAATGATGCTCTTATGTGGGAAATGGTAAAGCTAAATATAAGAAAACAGTCTCTACGATACTCAACTATGAAAAAAAGCAAAAATATCACGACGTGAAGAAGAGCTTGAGAAAGAAATCAATAACCTGCAATGTTTAATCGAATCCAATAACTTGAAGGAAAAAGATAAGAAAGATACTTTAAACGTTCTAGACACCAAAAAATTAGAACTGGAGAAAATAATTGAATATCGAACGAAAGGCTCAATTTTGAGAGCAAGATGCAGATGGCATAATGAGGGTGAAAAAAATACAAAATACTTTCTTAATCTAGAGAAACGGCATTACAACCAAGGAGCAATAAGCCAATTAAAACTAGGAAACGAAAATTTCGTCACCACAGACAAAGAAATTTTAAGTGAATGTAAGACTTTCTATAAAACTCTTTACAGCTCTAACAACGCCTCTCAAAATGAAAGAGCCGATAACGATTTTTTTAAAACGCAAATGGGGAAAAAATTAAACCAGACAGAACAGGATAGTTGCGAAGGGCTACTAACCAAAACAGAATGTCTTGAAGCACTTAAAAATATGGAATGTAACAAGACTCCTGGCTCCGACGGACTGCCTGCAGAATTTTACAAAGTCTTTGGAACGACATCGCTGACCTTTTCTTAAAGTCTTTAAACTATGCCTACCAAACAGGACAGCTGTCGGTGACTCAAAGACGAGGTATCATCAAACTAATACCAAAGAAAGATGCTGATCCCTGCCTTATCAAAAACTGGCGTCCGATATCTTTACTAAATAGCGATTATAAAATAGCAGCCAAGGCGACTGCTCACCGTTTCAAACAGGTTCTCCCAAACCTAATTGACAATGATCAAACTGGCTTTCTAAAAGGTAGATTCATTGGAGAAAACATTCGTCTTATCGATAGTATTATAAAGTATACGGCCACAAAAAACATACCTGGTCTTCTACTTTTTCTTGACTTTGAAAAAGCTTTTGACACAGTAGAGAGGTCCTTCTTAAATAAAACCCTACATCATTATAATTTCGGTCCATCTGTTATTCAGTGGGTTAAACTCTTTTACCACAATACAGAAAGCTGCATCTTAAACAACGGTTGGTCTAGTGATTTCTTTAAACTTGAAAGAGGGGTTAGACAAGGGTGCCCCGTCTCCGTACCTCTTCATTATTTGCGTCGAAATACTAGCTGAAACAGTGAGGAAAAATAAAAATATCAAGGGTATAACAATTGAAGGACAAGAAATCAAAATTAGCCAATACGCAGATGACACTACACTTATTTTGGACGGTTCGAGTGTCTCCTTCACAACTGCCCTACAGATATTGAACCTTTTTAGCGAAACTTCTGGTCTCCGTTTAAACAACAGGAAAACGAAGGCTCTGTGGATCGGTGCAAACATTGGAAAGGAAGAAAATCTCAACCCGGAAAAAGGTTTTAAATGGGTAAAAGACAAAGTTAGAGCTTTAGGGATATGGCTGTCGACCAACCCCGAAACTACTATAGAGGCTAATTATAGCGAAAAACTAACTAAGCTTAAATAGCTAAGCTAAGCTAAATAGCTTAAGCTGCTGGGAATTGCGCCGTCTAACCTTACTGGGAAAAATTGCCGTACTTAAAAGCCTTATTGCCTCTCAACTTGTTTATGTTTTGTCACCTTTGCCAACAAACCACAGCGCTATAGAAGAGATAAATAGTATGTGCTTCAATTTTCTATGGGATGGTAAAGGTGACAAAATAAAGCGCGATATTATGATTAGCGACTACAGCAATGGAGGGCTAAGAATGATTGACATTAAACCATTCAACAAAGCTCTCACGTCAAGTTGGATAACAAAATATTTAGACTCAGAAAATCATGGAAAATGGAAACTTTTTTTTGATTTGGAATTACAACTTTTTGGTGGTGAGGAAATTTTTCGAGGCAACCTTAGCAAAGAAGATTTATCAGAATACTTCAAAATATCGGATACCTTTATTTCAGAAATACTACGAATCTGGACGGACATTAAATATGAGGCTAACATTTTCTCCATTGAGCAGCTAAAAGCGCAAAATCTCTGGCAAAACTCTCTTATACGAGTCGGAAACAAACCCATACACTATAGATCATGGTCTTCAAAAGGAGTTAGAAACGTGGGTCATCTGATGAAAGATACGAGGAATTTTTTATCTTTTTTAGACTTTACAGAACGTTTCAATATCAAAACAAATTTTCTTACTTTCCAAGGAGTGATATCAGCGATTAAAGCCCTATGGAAAAGCAACAAAGAAACCCTACATAGTGTTACCACCAACTACGAAACTTTCACTGATACTTTTTTAAAGACAAGACAACCAAACAAACTAGCATATAAAATTATCGTTGGCAAAAAGCAGACAAAACCGATCGAAGCTCAAAGGAAATGGGTCGCGGACTGCAAAGTCGAAACCCAAGAAAACATTGATTGGGACACAGTGTACCGATCATCTTTTCTGTGTACAAAGATATCAAAACTAATTGTCTTCCAATTTAAGCTACTACACAGGAGATTAGCGACTAATAGTTTTTTAACAAAAATAAACCTACAGGATAATGAGCAGTGCACTTTTTGTCAAAATGATACGGAATCTCTGATTCACCTCTTCTGGGCTTGTAACGTATCCACTCTTTTCTGGCAAGATTTTAAGCAATGGGCAGTTAATCGTGGAGAGCTTTCAAATACTATTAATCTTTAGAACGGCAAATCTAGTATTAGGATTGAATCCAAACAAGAACAAGAGTGTAGACTTCTACTTTTTGATCGCCAGATTTTTTCTCTGGGTATGCAAAACACGTAATACTGCCCCCAAAATAGAAAATTTCTCTCTCTTCCTCTCACATTACGAAACACCGAAATCCAACACTTAATTAGTACCACATTGGCAAAACCATGCACATCATTCCTTTTTTTTTTTCTCATTCATTTCATCATCAACTGTTTCCTTTTCTTTTTTTTTTAGCAATCGTTTAAAAATGGAAAGGTAATGTAATGTAACGTTATTTTTATTGTTATGTACCGTAACTTAGTGCATCGTAATGTTGTGAAGTTATGTAATTGATTATAAATTAAATAAATTTAAAAAAAAATCGAACATGATTAATTGACCAGGCAGGTTTTTTAATCTCAGATTAATTTTCTTTAGAAGAACCTTTTTTTAAAGGTGCTCCTATTTAAGCCATTTTAAACTACAAACAAGTAGTTTGTACAAGAAGAATGCCGTTTACTATTTTCAAATCTCTCTTTTTTTCAGAGATATTCACGTTTTTAAATGTGCAAATTAGCCAAGTGATGAAGTCACAATTTTGATCAAATATGTTAAAAATGATATCTCAGCCAATTTGAATCAGAAATTCTTGATTCTTTGCAGTAAGATTCTACTAGATGTGCTCCACAATGAGCTTACCAGTTTTGTTACCATGGCAACATATTGGGTTCCAGATCTCCCTGATATTAAGGGCTTTAGTGTTATATTTTAATATTTGCCAATGATGCCTCATCTGCATGATCCAGCAAGCATATGAATATGTTAGGTCTAGTTCATGGCCTCATTTGTATATTTTACACATTTTTCAAACTTAAATATCTCTGCAACAAATGCAGGTATTTGCAAATGGTAAACCACATTTTTAATCTTTCCTGGAATTCTATGGGATAATTCCCTAAAAATGGTAAAAATTTGATCATTAAGTGGCACTTAAGTAATGGGATACATAATTACGATAAAAAATGCCTTTTTGAACACCACTGCATGATTTGGGGTAAGAGATTCGCTCCGACGAAGGGCTAACGCTCAAAACGTTAACTAATCCAATCCCTGTACGGTGGTCAATTTACATTATCAACTCCGTTGATAAACCAAATTTTCGTGTTTCACTCCCCCACCGACGCAGCACCACAGTTTCTTTAGAAACTAATCCCTTTAATCATGGAAAACAGCCTGAATGAAAGCAAAAGTTTTTTGCCCAAATTGTTAGGTAACCCTAATTGTCAAAAAACAGGAAAGTGTAAACAATTTACAAAGGAACCAACTTTATGTTATCACTTAATGGTTGAAGCAGCTGTTTAATTAATGCACAGTTTGCAGAAGGAACTCACCTGTGAGCCAATCAACACCATCACTAAGACCCTCACCTGACAGGGCATCACTTGGACTGAATCAAGGAAATGAGTTTGGTGAGTACTTGAGTGGACAAGTGTCACCTACTTTGTTTGAATGACTAGATATTGCTTTTCCCTCATTGACATTAACTTTTGTGTGGACCAACCAGCCATCATTTCATTGAAATTCACTGTTTTCAATCGTAATTACAGCAACAAGCAACTGACCAAAAAATACAGATTGAAACAGACTTTGAGTGGATTGAAATTCACCTATCATAATTATTGCAAGATCTCAACTGACCTTTTGACCCACTGGCGTAAGGAGAAACTTTGTTGTTTTGGGATTTTGAGAGAAGTGTGATTGACAGCAATGAAAAACCTAACCAATGGTTGAATTTTCAAACTCCAGAGTTCACCTTGAAAAGTACAGTAAACCATCACCTAACTTATTCTATTAAAGTACATTAACCACATTAATAAAAAATCTGAGTGACTGACTGACTGAAAATGTAAAAATAAGCTTAAGAGCTGTTACTTAACATATTTGCTTCTTCATACTCAGTTTTTAAATTTACCTAAATTTTTTCAATTGGTTAATAATAAAATAATGTCAGCATAATAATCTTGTGATGTAACCATTATTTATTAAAAAAAAAAATAAAAAAACATTATTTATTTCTTTTTTGTTGATCTCCTTTGAATGAGCAAAATACTACCTACTAATTCTTACCATATACGCCATGGTTTATTTCTTATGGAATCTAAACCCATCATTTGTGTGCACTGCAAATGAGACAAAGGTAAAATAAAAAAACCAGATGTATTAAAGGGGCACTGTCTCGGCAATTTTTGTCTTAAGTTGTTCAAATCGTGTAGAAGTGCTAAATTTCTATTACGCAATCGGCCTGTCTAACATGAAGAAGTCTAGATAATTTTTAGGACGGAAAGGGAAGTATTATTCTATTATGACAATTTTCCGGACACAATGACGGAACTTGAAAAAGGTTAACCTAACTTTTTTCAAGTTGCAATGCATTTCCTCCTCATCATCAAGGCCATAGACAACAGTTTCAATGCACATAAATTATTAAGTTCTTCGTAGGAAAAGTGCATAATTTTTAAAGCATTCCACAAACACATGTTTGGGTTCAGACCCAAATTACGCGACACTGCCTCTTTAAATAAAATTAATGAACATCAATCCAGTACCCATGAATAGGCATTTTACATGTAGCCGACTGAGAGTACAGGGCTAGCTAGTGTATTCAGTTGTCATCAACATAACTTTCTACTGACAAAACATATGATCCCAAAGCTCAAGCATTTGGGCCCAGATTTGTGAAGTATCAGTGAGTCATCAACATGCTATAGCTAGTTTCTTGTCATCATCTTCACACTTCACATTCAAGAAAGTGACCTTAACCCTTGCTACAAGTTAAGTTTAAAACAGTCATTTTTTTTTTAGCAATGTCACTTTAAAACTCCCACTATTATTTACATGTATTATATACATGTAATGTTAAATTATTAGGAAAAATGTGAAAGATCAGCGCAGTTGTGCACATTACTTATTCTTGCAACTGCCACCTATCTATAATATGTTTGACCAACCCTACAACTTTTTAATTTCTTTTCCCAAAATATGTGTCCTGTAAGACATACAGTAATGTCATATTAAACTGTGCACCAGGAAGCTGCAAAATAAGCCATATAGTTTAGGGGTATACATATTAAATATATCAGAACAATAAGGCAATATATCTATTCAGGGCGTCACTTCCTTCATAAAAATTGATATGATTTTTTAAATAATACTAATCAAAAGCTCTCAACTGGTGTGTCGCACACAGGTGTAGACTTAGTATTCACTGATTTGGAAAAAAAAAGCTGTTTGCCTTTGGGCTAAAAGGGTTACAAAGCATCCACAATAAATAATATTATTGTGATGATCTTTCACATTTCCATTAATTTAACTACAGTTCATTGTATGATTTTTATATACAGATTTCACTCAATTAATTAAACATACTGCAAGTATGACCCAAAGTTAAGCCTACCTGGATAGGGGAGAGAGCACCTTTGATATCCTGTTTATTGGCAAACACCAAAATAGGTACCTTTCTTGAAACAATTTCTGAGGAAATTATAAAAAAATAATTAATATTAAATAAGTAAACAAGGAAATCTTACTATGAATACAATATATCAAGCACAATTTTTTTCTCATTGAAAAAATTCTTAATGCATCATCATTAATAGGTAAAACTAATAATTTATACCATCAATTGAGTGTCAGTCTACATCTACCATTAAACATTTGCTATAAATATTTTAATTAGATTAGATTATAATATTGTTAATTAATTAAGTCTAACTTAATTAACCCCTTGAATGCTTTTTTCAAGTGGGACAAACTCTTTGCGCGCTGACTTAAGGTTAACCAAGGCTTGCGTGTGCTGTTTTAAGTCAACCAAGAATGTTGTGGACTGTTTCTGAGCCAAGCAAGTTTGTTGAATGCTATGATTAAGCAAAACATGGGTAGTAACACCTGTAGTAAGTACTGCATTCAAGAAAAAAGTAGACCCGGCATATTTCCAAGTCAGCTGGGCATCTTAATTGTGTGCTGTTTATGAGTCAAAAAGCCATATGGCACATTAAAATTGTCTTATTGAGCAGAGACAGTCAGTGTTGTCTTAAGTCAGTTACGAGCATTTGGCACTTAGTTTTCAAATGAAGGGCTTGGTGGAAGACTGTGCTAAGTGACGCGTTGAATGCATTTTTTGGCCTGCGTTTTCTTGAAAACTGAGCGCAAAAAAGCGAAAAAAAAAAACAGGGCAATGTTTTTCTAATGTATCAAAGGCCACATGCAAAGATTCAGCTCATTTGGATGACACCAGCAAATGGCCAAAATCGTCACCTACGCCCTTCTTTCACTGAGCCCTTCAATAGAGTACTAAGTGATGACGTCATAAAACTAAATTTGTGAAATTATGGGATTTGTTCGGATATTCAGAAAGAACACATTAAAAAAGACCTACTTGCCAAAAATCAGCATTTTCTTACAGTTTGAGAGTGAGATATTAACATTGTTATGCTCTGCTAACTCCATATAAATCCTTCTCAATTTACTCAGTTCCTAACGTTATGAACTGAGTCAAATTAAGAAGGATTTGTATGGAGTCAAGCAGAGCATAACAGTTCTACATGTAATATCTCAGGGCCAATTTACCTTTAAATACTGATTTTTTTGCAAGTTAGCATCTTTCACCTTGCTCTTTCTGAAAATCTCAACAAATCCCATAATTTAAAAAAATTCTAATATTTGTGACATCACACTTTAGCACTCTATTAATAACAATTATAAGTATTAGAATTACTGGTAGATTAATAAGTACTGATATAACATAGAATAAACAAACCACCAGTCAAAATTAAACATGAATGGCTTAAACCCAACTGAAACTTACCTGAATGTTTTAACAGAATGTCTAACTCTTCTTTGGCTACCACCATTCTTAAATGGTCACTACTGTCCAACACAAATATGACTGCTTGTGCAGTTCTGAAAAGGAAGGTAAAAAAGTATTGTGAGGTTCCAAAAAGCTATCTGTTAGGTCACCCATGGCAGGTAATTAGAATTTTCAAGAGGAATGGGGAGGTCCCAAATGCCAAAGTTTTTATAAAGGAGGGTATCAACCCAGTGATGAGGCCCTGCCAGGGATGAGATAGAGAGGGAGGGTGGGTCCCATGTCCCTTGTCTGAATTTTAAAATCTTCTGTGTCTGTGTTTAAATTGCTAGTTCTCGGCCTTGATATATGTCATTGTCAGAATTTGTCTGTCTGTCGGGATTTCATTTTATGTACTTTTGGGGCCATGTTGCTTGTCAGAATTTACCCTGGCAGGGCCTCAGTGATATTAACAGTGACGCCTGAGACAGTAATTTGAGTTAAGAGGTCTTTTTAAAATTTAGATTATATTGCACTAGTACTTCAATGACTCACCAATGTTTTTAAATGCACAGAAAAAACTGCCAGGCAATAATAGCGGCATGTACTAAAACCAGGAACACCGGAACACCCCGGAACACCGGAACACTCCGGAACACCGGAACACTCCGGAACACCGGAACACCAGAACACCGGAACACCCCTGGAAACCGGAACAGCCGAAAAACCCCGGAACACCGAATGTGACGGTGTTGTTTTGTTTTCCGATTACAGATCATGTAAAAAATAAAATGTAAATGTAATTTAAAGATCGATGAGTAACCAGGGGGTATAATTGAAAAGTTAAAAAGACGTTCTCTGGTTAAAAGTAAAAAAAAAACACGAGCTTTCGATTGCCAGTCTACAAACTTTAAAAAGTGAGTTGTAAAAAGCAGAGGTAAAAGTATGTATGCACAAAAAGGTGAGAAAATAATGAACGGATATAGATAAATACAATAATACAAAAGGAAGAAATACTAGTGTGACAATGAAATGCTAATAACATGGATAAGATCACAATAAGATTGAGTATTGTCTTGGCAACTGCTTAGAATTATTGTCTACCTGGTTAGTAATTGCAGTGTGCCAGGATTCCAGCGTTTTTCTTACGCGTGAATTGCCTCTGTCGGTGACGCGTGCATTCTCAAAATCAATAGTATGGCCTTCGAGCCACGCATGGCTGGCAATATTGGAACCACTTTTAAAAACTTTGGTGTTTCTTATGTGTTCGTTTTTTCTAGTGTGTAAACATCTACCTGTTTCTCCGATGTAATTCCATGTGCAGTCCGCACAGGGGATTTTATAGACAACGTTCGTTTGCCGATCTGATGGGGGTCTTGATTTGGGAGACGCAAATTCCTGTTGCAGGGTCTTAAACGGTCTGGTGGTGGCTCGGATGCCGTTGTTGTTGAGAATTCTTGTAAGTGGTTCAGTGACACCTTTGATGTATGGTAAAACTGCGAAGCCATTTTGGTGGTCTGGTGGGTCTGTCCATTTAAAGAACATTCCCACTAACTCTTCAGGAGAAGGGATGACTTCGGGGTCGATTTCTTCTTTAAGATGTTTGATATAGTTGCTGATGGGTAGCCATTTGATTTTAACGCGTCAGAAGCATGGGTCAGCTCTTTCCTTACTCCTTCAGCGGTGCTCGGGAGGTTGAGTGCCCGATTTAGAAGGGTAGAGGCAGTACTTATTTTGTGTTTTAACTCGTGATGAGAACAATGGCCAAATTTCCTTTCTCGACACCTTGATAACCAGGAAGAATGGGGCAGTTACTATCGGTGTCTATCGAAAGCCCACACACACTGACAGATACCTGGACTTAAACTCTCATCACAAGTTAAATCAAGACCCCCATCAGATTGGCAAACGAACGTTGTCTATAAAATCCCCTGTGCAGACTGCACATGGAATTACATCGGAGAAACAGGTAGATGTTTACACACTAGAAAAAATGAACACATACGAAACACCAAAGTTTTTAAAAGTGGTTCCAATATTGCCAGCCATGTGTGGCTTGAAGGCCATACTATTGATTTTGAGAATGCACGCGTCACCAACAGAGGCAATTCACGCGTAAGAAAAACGCTGGAATCCTGGCACACTGCAATTACTAACCAGGTAGACAATAATTCTAAGCAGTTGCCAAGACAATACTCAATCTTATTGTGATCTTATCCATGTTATTAGCATTTCATTGTCACACTAGTATTTCTTCCTTTTGTATTATTGTATTTATCTATATCCGTTCATTATTTTCTCACCTTTTTGTGCATATATACTTTTACCTCCGCTTTTTACAACTCACTTTTTAAAGTTTGCAGACTGGCAATCGAAAGCTCGTGTTTTTTTTTTTTTACTTTTAACCAGAGAACGTCTTTTTAACTTTTCAATTATACCCCCTGGTTACTCGTCGACCTTTAAATTACATTTACATTTTATTTTATACATGATCTGTAATCGGAAAACAAAACAACACCGTCAAATTCGGTGTTCCGGGGTTTTTCGGCTGTTCCGGTTTCCGGGGTGTTCCGGGGTGTTCCGGTGTTCCAGGATGTTCCGGTGTTCCGGGGTGTTCCGGTGTTCCTGGTTTTAGTACATGCCAATAATAGCAGACAGGATGATCACACTACCGATGGTGGATTCAAAGACTATTACCTTGCTCTTAAGGCCGGTGGTAATTAAAAGTCTGTACTTAATTCCCAGCTATTCAGAGTAACCTTGTCCTTAACTTAAACCATTAACTTAAAGCAAGGCTGTGTCAGTGCTCGACCTTAGTGGTAGTCCACTAGCCCAGGACTAGTACAAATTTTGTCTGGACTAGTGAAAATTGAGAACCATTATCCACTGGGCACCATTTGACTACTATGTTTTCTAAAGACTCCACTAACCCATGCACCAACTGGTTTGTTAAAAAGTTAAGATCAAACACTGTGTATGCTAAGAAAACTTATTGGGTGCCCAACATAAAGTAGTACATGTACATGTAGTACAAGCAGTTTTACATGCAGTACTGTAAAACTCGTTTATAAGCCGCACTCATAGATAAGCCACACCCCCAAAATTTCAAGCATGATTTTGACAAAAAATAAAAACTTGACAAAAGCACTCTGTTTGTTTCTTTATTTGTAGTTGTTCACGATAAACTTGACGAAATAGTAATGCTGTGTATTTACAGTGACCTTAAGACGTCAAACAACTCTTAAAATACCTTTTGCAAGCTTATGTTTAAATTATGTAATTCTTGGGACTGATAATGGTTGTCTTGATTGTTAAAGCCCACAGTTGAAATGAAAATTAAATGATGAAATTTGAATGAAAATAAAGTGGAGGAGTACGATACAAAATGTTTGCTTAGTAACATTACAGAGGGAAGTCTCAGGACAACAGAGTAGCTGACTGCGATCAGTAAACAACATAAGGTTCACTTTCTCAATATCAGCTGTGCGTGGATATCATGTTTATACAGATGTATGAAAGCCAACGATCAGAGAAAAACTTGTTGCAAAAGGAGAGTTTAACAACCCTAAGGATAAACACGCCATGCAAGCAATGAAAGGCAACAAAAAGGTCAGCCATTTGCCTCATGACTTATCCGAATAACTTGGTATTTTCTCGCCTGTAGTGGAGAGATCAGTGTTGAAGTGATTGGCCGAGGACAACTTAATGTAAGCAGCTTTAGAACTACTGGCAAGCAAGATTCAGGTTTAGAACCTTAAGATTAACGGCTCACTTACATAAATTTTATAGGTGCCACTATTTATACCGAAAGCAATGCGTTTAATCTTTATTTAAACTGAAGGTTTTTAAGTGTTATTTGCGACCCCATAGAAGCCAGTTTACTCCTCCACGATTTTGAGCCCAACACTTTGGCAAAAAGATGCAGAGATGAGAAGATTTTCACACAGCCCCAAAAATAATTCATGCATTTTCAACTTGAAACTCTACTCACCATTCGTTTATGAGAAACACAGTGAGTCAGTCATAATGCATGTTTAATGAATGTGTGGGGCTGTGTGGAAATCTTTCAAACATACATGTAAGACCCTACATGTAACTTACTTGTAATAATGTTCCCATAGATTTCTATATCTTCCTTGGCCAGACATGTCAAACACAGTAAACTGGAGTCTGGAGAATTTAAAAAGGCGTAAAATATGGCAACATTTGGGATAAAATCGTGATTATTAAAATACAAAAATTAACTAGAAAATATGACCTTATAAGTGCAACAACAACTGTATAAATTTAACGTACAAGGCATGCGCAATCGTCACGTTTCTGCAAATTTATTACGTACATGTACGGTACTTGTAGCGTTCCGAGATAACATCTGCACAGCTTGTATAAAACCGACGTTACCTCAGTTTTAAAGTGAGCCAGTTAAAGCAGCTTAATCACGCTTTCTAGCAGCAGCTGAGTGTTTAAGTTAAAAAGGTCATACGAAGCTAAGTGTTCACCTTTCTGCCTGGAATTTTTCCACAGTGAAGCCTACAGTAGGTACAATATCTTGTGCTTGAGCCTGAAAAAAGTGACAAATACGCCAGTGATCATTCGATTAGCATGCTTCATATGGTACTGTAGTACAGATAGCGGGCGGAACCGTCGGCGTAACCCTGTACTGAGAAATGCAAACAGAACTCAGTCGCTGAGATGATCATGCACTTACCTTCTCAGGTTTAAGTTTGTTAATTATCGTTGTCTTCCCGCTGTTGTCAAGTCCTATACAAAGAACATTGATTTCCTTCTTTTTCACACCCAGCCAGTTCACTAGCTTGTCGAAAAACCCCATGATTTGGGAGCGTTTAGAAATACAACAAAATTCAATGTTTCCGCTACGAAAATTGCTAGCGGCACTTGATAGCGATTGCGGCACAAGTTGTTTTTGGAAACGAGTCCTTAGTAACCACGCTACGATTTGGCTTGGCTGCGAGGGAATGGGAGCTGCTTCAGATATTGACGTCATACAAGAAATGGCGGTACGGAAATGTAGTTCTTTTGGTCGTGATTTTGTGCAGTTTTCTATCAAAATTTGCAGGTTTTCTTCATCTTTTACCGGGACAGCTAGTAAGTGTATTTACTGTGTTGTGTATCTTTTTTTAAAGTTTAGAGCAATACCAAAATTCCCTTTCAAACCGACATATGCTCATGTTTTAGGTTCGACCCAATTTCGCAATTTAGTTGTTTTGAATTCATAAAATTCATAAAATCGCCGACTTGAAAGTCTTCTCTTACTAGTATTCTAAGCTTAAAATTCTTAACAAAACCTTAAAAAAAAAAAGAACACCACTCATGAGCGAGAGTTCCAAGAAGTAACAAGAAGTCTTCAATTCAAGTAAATACCGGCTTTCAATCTGAGTACATGTACAGTGTATTGCCTTTTGACGACTGCCGTATAAGACTTTTATTTGCATTGGTGGTACCTGCTTACTCCCGCCCGTGAGTATAGCGATAGCAGCCAGGGAAACACTTTTATGAAGTCTATTTGATCCATAATTAACAAAATTTACTAACTTAGATTTTTGTACGGACCCAGGATTCATTTGTTTTGGAGCACTTGTTTTTGAATTCTCCCTAATAATATTTGGAAACAATACAGTACTTCTTATACATTCTCAGAATCAATCTGCATTTGCCATTATTACTTTTTTACAAGACTGTATTGCATTAAACCAGCAAAAAAAAAAAAGAATTTTGACCTACCTGAGTTGTTGCACTGCACAACTTAAGTTAATTAACAATAATTAATTTTAAAATGTGTGTAATTGAATGATATTCAGATGACATTCTTGGAGTTCCAAATCCACATTTTAATGATCAAGAGGCCGGCCCTCTCAAGAAATATGATGAAATGGTCAGAAATGGAAAGCTGAAACTTGATAAATACCAGAGATATATTGTTGAGCAGTTGCAAAGATTACATGATGATGTAGTTAATTATCAGCCCAGAAATGGTTACACTGGATTTGTTAGTAAGGTAAGTAGTGATTTCTGCAGGTGAGCAATCCAAGCTCAGTGAGACTCTGAGTTAATTATGTGTGGTACCAGCATATTATGCAATGTCAATATGGCTGCAAGAATAAGGATTTGTATGGGAATCCTGGTAAATAGATTCAAGAAGATAATTGTATGCAGAAGGTCTCAATAAAAAAGCTGTACTTTATTTTCACAGCATGTTTCTTGCTTAAATTTGGTGAGATCAAGAAAATAACATCACAGGAAGCAAAGCAACATGCCATGAAAATTAGATACAGCTTTTTTATTGAGAGCTTTTGAGTACAATTATCTTCTTAGAATCTACATGTTTTTACCGGGATTCACATACAAAATCCTTATAATTGCAGCCATGTTGATGTTGCATAATACACTGGTACCACACATAACTGACTCTCACACTTAACTTGGACCACCTGTGTGTGACTTTTACAAAGTGAATTTTACCATTGCATTATCTTCTTCTTTTGTTTATTATTATTTTTTTGTATATTGTCACTGCAGAATTGTAAGGCACATCTGAAAATGTATGTTGAATTTGCACCATATAAATGTTTTATCATCATCATCATCATCATCATTATTATTATTAATAATAATGTTAAATTTGTGCTCAGATGTACTCTCAGTTGAATGCTGAGTCCATTTAATCCAAACAGAAGAAGCCATTTTTTATAATACCTCTAGTGGCTTTTTGCTTCAAAACAAGACAGGTCAAATTTGATTTTAGGTTAAAAATTTTCAACCTACTGTAGGTTGATTCTCAATTTTCTTTGTTTCCTAAACCTATAATTATGAATAATTAATGTCAAGAAACAATGGGAATTGAGATTCAATCTGGGTTACGATAGATCAAAATTAACCTGAAATAACTGTAGCTAATATACTTGTACTAGGTGACTTGAGACAGGAAATTGACAGACAGAAAATAGGCACTTCTCAGGGACAGCTTATGGCTGGTAATTTCAGTTCTTAAATATTTTTTTTCTTTAGGTCTTCGGACTTGGTAACAAGCAGCAAGCTCCATCTGGTCTTTATCTTCATGGGAGTGTAGGTAAGAATTCTATAACTTTTTTAGAGCAACATTTTTTTCAATTCAGTATTTTTGGCATTAACATCTTTTATGGTAGATAACTAACTTTCGTAGAAACTAAAGGCTGTTGCGTCTGGGAGCCAGTTGCATGACCACAATACATGTACTTCACATCAGATGCACTCTAGCTACTAACTTGAGAGTCAGCCCTGCATGACCACCAATACTTCACATCAGATGCACTCTAGCTACTAACTTGAGAGTCAGCCCTGTCAAAATCACTTTAGCAGTCAACTGCTCACTGCTGTTTTGTTTTTCACAACCGGTATCATATGTCCAGTGCGTTTAAACTTCAAAACAAATTTGTAAACAAACTTTTGATTCAAAACTCAGCCTCTTCCATACACGTTTTCACAAGTTTTGCAGCATTTTCAGTGCTTGTTCCTTTTAGAACAAAATTTGTAATGAACAAAAATAAATGTCTGGCTAACTTTTACCGTCTAACACTGTGCATTTGTTGATTAAGGCTATGTCTACACCATGCCGGACAGCATTTTATGCCACTGTGAAAAATACTCCGACCTGGTGTGAACGGCAGGGGCCCAAAAGTGCCAAAACCGCCGCCATCTTTCCACTAGAATCCAATCCTTGCTCCTCGTTGTTGATTTCTGTTTGGGTTCAATTCTTTGTTCACACTACTCCAGAAAGTGTCACGAAAACCTATCTGATATGTGACGATTCACTTCAAGACCGCAGCGGCCCAGCATCGCCCCGACACAAAAACCGTGCCGAAATCATCATTTTGAATGTGAACAAAAGCCCTATCCGATATGGTTTTCGTGCCAAGAGCTATCCGGTATAGTGTAGACATAGCCTAAAAGTGAAGTTAAACATGTCATTTTATTTAAGATGCTGATCTCTCAAAGTGTTTTGTTGTTGACCAGATTTAATGTTCATACATGTACCCTAATCCCATGGAGGTTTTCTTTTATTATCTAATTTAGCCTCCACCTCTCCTGAAATTCCAGTTCATTTAGTTAAGTCATTCTTTTGTTAAAAATTTTAGCTTTGCAGACCACCCAAATTGGGAGGGAGCAGCAAGCTAAGGGTGGGCAATATTTCTTAAGGCCAAGCAATGATGCAAATTAATTGTGAGATTAATTTATGTTATGTTAATTGTTAATGACATTTTAGGTTGTGGCAAGACAATGTTGATGGACCTATTTTATGATGAAGTTCCAGTGGAAAACAAGCAAAGAGTTCACTTTCATTCGTTCATGTTGGATGTTCACTCAAGTATGTTTTGACACATCATTATGTTTTTTATACCAGTAATTAAAATGATAATTATGCTGTTGTGGTGTATGTGAATGGTGATTTGTACATGATGTGAATGGTGATTTCTTCATGATGTAAACTAATAATTCAATCAGTGTTCAAGGATTGTTTTGATAAACCAACAGTGCAAATTAGGCTTAAAGTTGGTTACTGAGATTATCATGTTCTATAATCCAAGTGTCTTTCGATCATGTGGCACTGGGGCATCTGGATTTGTCAGTGAACAAGTTGCATAGTATTGATTGCCCACTACCCTTAAAAACCAATCGATTCATGATAAACATCAGTGATAGTTCAGGTTACGCGAGGAAATGGTACATTGCAAACATTTGGTCTGAGCATCTTCATAGCGAAGTTCAAGAGTTTCAGACATCTATATTGAGCTACAATCCTGGCCAAAAGTGTTGGGACAGTTCATGGCAGATGACTTCAAATAGCCTCTCTTAAGATTAACATGGCCCAACACGGCTCAACCCCACCCCCTACCCCCCTCTCCCCTGTCAATATTGACGAACATCTGGGAAAAAACCATTGAGATCAGAATAGTTTCATTTTCTTTGGTTCAATTGACACAACAAACACTGACATGATGAACGTACGTTGGCAATTTTTCCACTTTTGGAATCCCATAAGAAAGGAGCGCTGCTTCGCGACATTCGTTGTCAAAAACACACGCGAGGAAGGTTCAACATTGCTAGGGGGAGAGGGGGTCAATTACATGTTAACATTTCTAGGGGGAGGAGGGTCAATTACACTGGCTTCCATTGGTCTTTTTCCAAGACGTAAAGGACATACTTTAAATCGTGCTTTTAGAGCGAAAAAGGGGAGGTGTCCCAACAACTTTTGGCCAGGATTGTAGATTGCCAATCATGCTTATAGCTTCGAATTCAATGTTATTATTGTTTGTGGGTGTTATCTAATAATCATAGCTAACCTGTACCAAGAGGTTGTTCACACAGTTTACACCAGTGAGATCAATCTAAGGTGGATGTGAGTGCATGAGTGCATTATGATCTACATAAAGGGTTACAATCAATCTGATAATTAACGAATACCACCTCGAGACGAGGTCTTGCTTAGATTGATCTAGATTTATTTGAGGGAATGTTTAAGGTCCTCCTCCAATTGTCCAACAGACAAATTTGTTGCAACCTGGGCAGACTGTTCTCCAAGTGATGCATGTATTGCCTTCAACTTTAACCTGCTGGCAGCAATAGGCCATTTCCGAATTACCTTTGGCCTCTTTTTCAAAGCAAGTCCTCCCTCTGGTGCTCATGTTTTCATCTAAAAATAAGTTTCCATTCACATGCAGATTTAACACATTTTCATATGAATGGAAACTAATTTTCATATGAAAAGATGAGCACCTGGACTCGCTTTGAAAAAGAGGCCAAAGGTAATTCGGAAATGGCCTATTAACCCTTTTTTTTTTGCACCACATGGCACCACATAATATTATTTTATTTAAGTTTCAGAAGTGTTGTTAAGTTCAAGGTGTTAACATGTATCCAGAACATCTTAATAATTTTGTTTCAGGTATTCACAAACTGAAATCCAGTCTTCCCCCAAGAAACCCCAAGTCTGTGCGAGCACAGCCTTTTGACCCAATCCCACCAGTGGCAGAGGAAATCAGTTCCAAGTGGTGGCTTTTATGTTTTGATGAATTTCAGGTAACAGAATTTGTTTTGGAAAAGAATTTATACTAGTTAGTATAACATGAAATGCAAATATTGACAATTCAGGAATTTTACCAGAAAATAAATTTGCACTTGATGAACAGAATATATGTGATTTAATATATTATCTTCTATAATCAGCCACATTATGTTTTGTTTCCAAGTGGTGGCATTTATGTTTTGATGAATTTCAGGTAACAAAATTTGTTTTGGAAAAGAATGAATGCCTGTATATCATGAAAATGCAAAAATTGACATTCAGGCATTACCAGAAAGTAATGTGAGTCCTTAATGGAACAGAATATACAGTGGAACCCCGTTAATACGACCACCTTTGGGCTATGGAAATTTGGTCGTATTAACGGGGTGGTTGTATTAACGGGGTAGGGTCAAATTATGGTGCAAAATGCTTTTAAACTACATTCCACTGCATTTATGCCTTTAATCTGCTACAAATCAACCTTTTTGCAGTTAATTGACAACCTTACGATTGCAGCTCAATGCAACTGAACAATGTAACATTAAACGAAACCGAGTAACGAGAAAAAAACACTGACTTCTTTCAGTTCCTTGTTATGAAAGGAAAGGGCTTGTGAAATGTCTCGAAGAGCCGTTTTTCACACAGTTTCACAGCCACAGTGGAAAGCAGCAGAAACAAGAAGGCAATTAATAACTTTGAGAGCCTCGAAATGCTGCAAAGTGAAGTCTTTCAGATCTTTTGAATTATTTATTCATGCATCCTTTTTACTGAACACTGCAATTTACCAGATGTCATGCTAACCACTAACACCTTGCCTAAAAACATTCAATAAAATATTAGTAATGCGTTCTTGTTTGTCAGATTGAGTCTGCTTTCATTCAGCAGCATTTTGACTGGTCATATTAACGGGGTAATTTTATAAAGAAAATAACAACTGAGGACTCCAAAAGGTGGTCGTTGGTTGTAATAATGGGGTGGTCAGATTAACGGGGTTTTCAGATAAGAAAATGAGTGAGCTTTTGTTCGGGCCACAAAAAAGTGGTTGTAATAACAGGGTGGTCTTATTAACGGGGTGGTCGTATGGCAGGGTTCCACTGTATGTGATTAAATTAAGTGCCAGAGTATGAAGTAATTTTTTTCGTATTTTTGAAGCTTGTTGTCTCTTGATTACAAAATGACAAAATTAAAGAAATTTGGCAAAATCAATTAAAGCTGAATTTTTTCGCCCTCCAAATAACCTCAGAATTCGCTAAATTGTGTTGTGTGGACTGGGAAGGAGTCTTTGCTCAGAACAGTGCTGATGACATAGGAAATGCCATGACACTCGTGTCTTCTGAAGCATTTCTTAATTCACTGCATTGTAATATGATTGTTTTAGTCGTGCACAAGGGGGAGACACTTTTAGGTGCAAAATTTAAAACTTTTAGTTTGATTTATTCCATGTTGTGAATGTTTTACTGCCTAAGACCTCATATTGAGAATCAGAAAATTATAAACTGTCATTATTTATTAGAACAAGAAATTTTTTACTTTATAGCACTTTAAATAGTTTTATATCTTCTAATATCAGCCACATTATGTTCTATTTTGTTAAGCTTACATGACTGTATATAAATAAATATATTTCTTCTCATGAGTGAGTTGTCGATTAGATCTCATGTAATAATTTAGTAAATCAGTTGGTTCCAAATGATCAACCAGATTTAGCTTCTTTCTATATCTTCATTTCCTCCTCTCTTTTCTCTTTTACCTTCTTAATTAATTGGCTAATTAATCAATTAATTGATTGATTAATAGTTACTCAGTGTAATTAGCTTTTTTAGTTAATCTGTGGAACTTTATATAACTATTCAATCATTTTCATTGTAAAGTACAAGTTTTTGGTAATTAAGTGTTTTCATTCTTTGTTTACCTCTGGTTTTCTAAAGTTGTTGTGAAGTCATACATTAACACCAAGTAATTGTGTCATACATTAACACCAAGTAATTGTGTCATACATTAACACCAAGTAATTGTGTCATACATTAACACCAAGTAATTGTGTCATACATTAACACCAAGTAATTGTGTCATACATTAACACCAAGTAATTGTGTCATACATTAACACCAAGTAATTGTGTCATACATTAACACCAAGTAATTGTGTCATACATTAACACCAAGTAATTGTGTCATACATTAACACCAAGTAATTGTGTCATACATTAACACCAAGTAGTTGCATTCTTTTTTGTCACTTGCAGGTTACAGATATTGCTGATGCAATGATTCTAAAAAGATTATTCACAGCACTGTTTGAACAAGGGGTCGTGGTGATAGCTACTTCAAATCGACATCCTGATGGTATGATGCTTTATTATATGACTGGCTCTTTCAGCGGTCAAGATGAATCAATTCTCCTGCTCCTTGGCTACCCGCGAGGTCAAGATGGAGTTATCTTGACCGCTCGGGATAGCCCGTTCATCCCATGTTTTACTGTCTTTTAATAGCGTTCCTTGAGTCATATAATAAATCCTTTATTGACCAAGCTTGTTCGGTCAAGATGGCGGGATCTTGGCCTCGTTCGTTTTTTGCGTGTTTATGGACCTTGAATTCGTCCCATAAACACGCAAAAAAAGAACTTGGCCAATATCCCGCCATCTTGATCTCACGCTTGGCCAATAACCCATATGTACAGTCTCACTGTACTGTAGTGTTCGTCAAAAATCTTAGATGGCGAATATTACCATTATAAAGAATTTGTTCAATGGCAGATCAAGAACTTTGAACAATTTGATGAATTCATAACTTGCATGAGATTTGATATTTGTTTATTTGGCTTCTTAGACCTGTACAAGAACGGTCTCCAAAGAAGCAATTTTGTGCCTTTTATTCCTATTCTGAAGGTGAGTCCTTGGTTTGTAGATAAATACGTCACCGATTTATCATGCGTGAGCCTTCCATCTCCTGCCAGACTCACTTTCATTTCTTTGTTTATTTGTTTTACCAAACGTTGTGCTATGGTAATGGCCAGTGACTTCTGTCATTTCTGATCTACTAGTCATTTGCTTTTAGCATGCAATTCGCTGACCATGCAAACTGAGCAAGTTCAAAGATTTTTTTGTTCTCGAATTTCTTGGCCTGAATGAAACGCGCTAATTTTACTTATTTTCCACAAAGCAAATTAACTGAGTGCTTTTTTGTTTTAGAAACACTGTAAAGTTGTTTCTCTGGATTCAGGGATAGATTATCGTAGAACAGGTGTGTGTGTTTCTTTGCAAAATGATTTATTCCCTTTGTTTTGATTTTATGACTTCTCGTGTTCAGCTGAAATAACCATCCTAAGCGTGTAGGGTTGGCATAATTTGAAATGTTCGTTTTATAGTTCCTTTCGTCCTCTTTCCTGGATTTTAGATATGTCTTTTATTGGAAAAGTATTTATCAGGTAAGCTTGCTCTTTTTTTCCTTACACCAGATTTTTTATGTTTGAGTTGATTGCGCATTTAAGGACGATGGCCTCGTATTGTCAATGTGCATACAGCAATGATTGTGATCATGAGTACATCGAACAGACCAAACGTCTTTTCAAAAAGGAAAACTCCGCTTTGTCGGAACATGCTTGCTAAACCAATCATACAATTGCGTGGGATAATTCTAAAATTATCACCACTAACCGGCGGTACCATCAAACCAGAGTAGTGTCAAACCATGTCTGAGTGCACATGTTGTGGTCCAATTTTATCCTTGGTTCAATTTTCATTTTCCTTTGTTTTGTACACAAGAACAAAAGAAAAGAAAAATTGAACTACAACACATACAGGTATTTCAATTTAACGTTGTCGAATTTTAAAGGGTCAAGCTTACGCGGCAACACCGAAAGGAGACATGGGTTGTCGGTAAATCTTCACCATTTGCCTACATTTTCGTGTTGTCACATCACAGGATGGAAGGAAAAACTCATAAACTTTTGCCTGTGTGATTTTATATCTGTACGGGCGAGTCAAGCTGAGTTTGGGACATTTATAGATAAATTACCCAGATCACCACACGGGCTCGTCGCATAGGTCTTCCGACATCGTAAATAGGCCATTTCTGAATTACCTTTGGCCTCTTTTTCAAAGCGTGCAAGTCCTGGTGCTCATCTTTACAAGTCATATGAAAATTAGTTTTCATTCACATGTAAATTTAACTCATTTTCATACGAATGGTTGTGCACCAGGCATCGCTTTGAAAAAGAGGCCAAAAGTAATTCGGAAATGGCTTATTGAAATAGCTGTAAATGCACCTTCTTTCTGCGCGTCTCGGAGGACCGTGCTTCCTAGAGCTGACGTGTGATTTTACGGACTGTAGGTCGCTTCGCTCACATTCGCATAATCGACTCCCTAACGCAAAGAAACGAAAAAAATTGGTGATAAATGACAGATTGTGAATGATATATGAAATGAATCATACGTGAACTGTGAATCATATATGAATGACAGATTCAAAGAATATTTAACTTTCAAGGAAATCATTTAGAACATAAAGAGAGCGGAAACTCCGATTAAGACTTGACTAGGGGTCTCAAGGAACAAAAATTATGTTCCACGATGTAAATTCACAGGTTTTTATACACATATCGTAAGTAATTCTAACCGTACGATCGCTGACACTGTGCAAAATATATCTCTGGTAGAAATCCTACATAGCATCCTGCAGGATCCTGTAGGATCTTGAATAGGATGACGATCCTAATCAGAATCGTGAACAGGATTAATCTTGCAAGGTAGCACAATAAAAGTGAAGTGATTATCATGAAGTGATCATGGTTAGAGCGCTTTTCTAAAACCAAAACCGAAGCAATTACTCTGACCAATCACAACAGAAGTAAGCAGTGCAATGAGCCAATCAGAATACGAAGCAATTACATGTAGCCGGCGTAAAGCGCGGGAAAATACGCGCGTGCAAGACGCGATTGGTTTTGGTTTTGTTTCTCATTGGTTGAGAAAGTGGCGCGAGATTTCCTGGCCAATCACAGAGCGAAGCAATGCAAAACCAAAGCAAAACCAGAATTACTTTCGACACTCAATTGAAAACCGCTCTAAACATAAAGATTAAAGTGATATCGTACGTTTGTCTGTGTTATGTTTATGTGAGTGAATCGACTTTGCGTATGTTGGCGAATCGACTTAACTGTAGGTGAATCGACTTGTAGGTCAAACGGTCGGTTTCCTAGGTTGAAAGTTACTTGAAAGTTAAATCTTGCTTGTATCCGTCATTTCATCGCCAAATTCTTACATTTGTCTGTGTTGGCGAATCGACTTTGTGTATGTTAGCGAATCAACTTAACTGTGGGCGAATCGACTTGTAAGGGAAATTTCCTACATTGCCGTGTAACCGACAGTTCTTACATATTATTATTATTATTATTATTATTATTATTATTATTATTATTATTATTATTATTATTATTATTATTATTATTATTATACTTTTAACATATAGTCGTCTTTATATGTTTTGTCCTTCAGTTCACTTGGTCCAGCGACAGACAGTGAACTGGACTGGATATTCTCCACATTAGCACAGCAACAAAGAGAAGGTAATATACAGTTATGTCTCCATCTTTGGATTAAAAAAGTGTAAAACTGATTGAAGTTAAAAATCCTTCGTGTAGGCATCCCCGTAAAAGCGACGTGACAGCTGAGAAATGGCGATAAAACAGGCAAAACAAGTCAGCAAGTTGAGTTTTTCGCTACAAAGTTCGGTATTGTCACGTCGCACGTGCAAGGGTAGATATTTCTCAGACTTTCGCCTTGGTAATGCTTACAATTTACGTCTCTTATCTCGATTTTTTGTAATATATTGAATGTATGTATGTATGTATTTATTTATTATAATTTGTTTTTTCTGGCAAATAAATAAACTATCAAACTGTTCAATGCCACTTTCTCGAGAATATTGTCGCTTGTTGTCATGTGCGTTTCACTCCCCAACGATACAGCGACACAGTTTATCCGAAAACCCGCTCCTCTCAGCTCCCGAATGAATTACCGCCTAGCTAGGGCTCTTGTCTTTGATCGTGAACAAACTAAATCCACTGGTTTATTTTTTCACTGACAGAAAATGCCGATTGCAAGCCAGGCCCCAGAGAAATAAAGGTGCTTGGTACAAGAAAGTTGCACGCGCCGCATACCTGCGGCCGAATCGCCGATTTCACATTTGAGCAGCTTTGTGCACAGGTGCGAAAAATTCTCTTCGTTAATTGTGTACATAGGTAGATAGCAAACACAACTCCTGGGGCGCTTACCATCTACATGTTCCATCCGGGTGGAAATTCTAGGTGTAAATATTCAGTGCTGCAGCTTGTCCAAACGCAAAATGGACAAATCACAAAATGTACCAGTACCAACTGGAAATCTCAAAAAGAAAAGAAAAAGTGCGTTGATTAAGCCGATGGCCAAAAATTTCTGAAAAGTTCCAAATGGAATGGTATGTACCATTTCATTTTCCAACCAGAATTTCCGGGTATTCCGTGTAAATGGTAAGCATCCCAGGTAACCCATCCGCATACAAGAGATTGGATCATCGCCTTGACTACACTTATTCCTTTAAGGGGGGACTAACTACAGACTTAGCGTTGTTGCCAAGGGATTTTTACGCATTGAATTTGTAAAACACGGTTTTTCGGTGTTTTTGCCACTATTGGTGAAACGTGCGAAGAGGTGAACATGTAAAATTTATAAATTGCTATTGCGCATGCGCAACTTGCCCCAGGCCCAACCTCGCTTTAGAGAGAAAAATCCCCATAACTTGGAGAAAATTATGTGAAGTTCCGATTTTTTTTGCCAGGCGGATATATTCCAGCCTTCTTTAGAAGCCTACGTAAGCAATTGTTCTTAACGTACATAACTGCAATGATAATGACGAAATGGTATGAATTTGCGTGCTTATGACGTCATAAATCTCACAAAAACGCGAATTTCCAAAAATCGATACGTAGAGTTTTGCTCCTTGGCGTTCGTTGACCATTGGCACCATTTTCGATATACAGAAGTGTACGCCACTCGAGTTTTAGGCCTTTTTCTGTTCTGGTCATGTGACTTACCAAATATGGTTGTGACACGAAAATCTTGTAAAACGTTTTGATTGTAAAAACATAGCCAGACAGCTTGCCTGTGCAAGTTAGGGTTTCCAAGATATGAGGGTTGGGAACTTTCCGTAGCAACAATGTTGGCTAATTTTGTAGTTAAGTTAGTCCCCCCTTAATTTGAAAAGTCTACTCCATTCAGCAAAAAGGTCGCTTCCCATATTGATACAGGCATGTTCTTAAGCCCCGGCCAAAGGCTCGCAACATTTCAACGCAACATCTTGCAACATTTAAGAATGAATATATGAAAATCATATATTTGAACTGCGGATTAATGATTGAATATGTGCGTGATCATCGCAGTTATGAACACTACTTAAGCAGTAGTGAAAATAAAGCCTGAAAAAAAAATTTCAGGCTTGTACGGGATTCGAACCAAGATATGATTTTCATATATTCATTCTTATATATTCACCACTCACGGGTATATTACGAACCAACAAAACGACCAGCTTCCAGATGGCTTGTTAGCTCAGTCGGTAGTGTGCTGCACCGGTATCATGTTGTGACGATGTTGTGAAGGGGCCGGCCAAACGCACGCAACATTTCAACCCAACATTTTACGGGTTGTCGATGTTTATGTGCCCCAGGCTCCTGGCACGCTCGGACGTAAACGCCACATTGAATGAGTATGGAGGACTTTGAGCAAATCGACCTAGCGCGCATGCCCTAGTGCAACAATATGTTGCGTGAATGTGGCCAAACGAGTACAACATCATGCAACATCCAAAATGTTGCACGAAAAATTTGACCGTTTTCAAATTTGAGCCAACACCATCCAGCACGTTGCAACATATCGCAAAACGGTGGCCAAACGTGTGCAACATGTTGTGCCCAACAATGTTGCAAGACGTTGCGTTGAAATGTTGCGAGCGTTTGGCCGGGGCTTTATTGGTTTTCAAATCATCCAGCTTATTCTTTCTCTGCCTTGAGAGCGCAGAATATTTAGAGTGTTTGCTTGCTATTTTTTTTTAATTTTTTTTTATGGAGATGAGCGCTTTGCTCTCTTATTCTTTATGTAGATCGACTGCGAAGGGCATCAAATGGTTTGTTTTCAAAAAGTAATACGTTTCCCTCATAAATCGAATATGTTTTATCCGGGAAATGTAATTGAAAATAACGTCTTAGAACGTTACGTTGCCTTAGAGCGCTTTTCAATTGAGTGTCAATTGAGTGTGCTTTTCAATTGAGTGTCGTAAAACCAAAACCAGCGTAATTACTCTGACCAATCACAACGGAGTCGCAAGCAGCGGAACGAGCAAATCAGAATACGAAGCAATTTCAAGTAACGGCGGAAAGCGCGTTGAAGTCACGATTGATTTTGGTTTTGGTTCTCATTGGTTGAAAAAGTTGCGCGAGTTTTGCTGGCCAATCACAGAGCGAAGCAATGCAAAGCCTACGTAGCTCGTTCCCAAGAAAGAAGAGAGAGCTGAGAGAACGAGGTTGAATTTTGCTTTTGTCCCAGTTTCCGCGCAATCTCTTTTATGCGCAGAGAAAGCCGATGCAAAAACTTGTTATCCAACCTAAGAAGTAATCACGTGGAGTCTAGGTTTTTATCGGGACTTCCCGGATGGACTTTTATCGAGTACTTATGATGATTACCTTTCTCCATTTTTGTGTTTTAGCCTTTGGGAGCTGCAGATTATTTAGCGCTCTGTGAAAATTTCGACGTCATTATCTTACGGAATATTCCGAGAATGACAGTGTTTCAAAAAACCGAGGCCAGGAGGTTCATCACATTCGTTGATGCTCTTTACGACAACAGGGTAAGATGGATCATTAGTGAAGCAAAGATTCTCACAAAATATTCGAACTTGAATATCTTCTAATTTGTTCTAGTGTTCTGCGGTTCTTCATTTCTTTAGACTCGTCTAATATGCTCAGCTAGCACCACAGTGGGGGATCTCTTTAACGCCACTCCGCTGACCACCAATGATGATGAATTCAAGAGGAAACTCATGGATGACCTCGACTTATCTGCGGTGAGAACGTTTGTTACCTCTTGCAATCGAACAGGGAAAGAATATTAAAAACCTAAATGGAGCCCTAGCTCTGTCTCCCTTCATGGGGAGGAGGAAGGTGGAAGGCTCTACTTTCACTTCTACTTCTACTTCTACTTTAATACTCTTCAACGCTATTACACATCAAAAAGAGTTAGAAGAATGAAAATATAAACATGGCCAATAAAAATAATAAATAAATAAGTAAATAGATAAATAAAATATGTAATTAAGAATATAGCTATACTTAAAAATGAAACTTAAAATAATTTTGCACTGCAAAATGTTGAATAATTAAGTGATCTGTTTACAGGTAATAAACAGTTCCAGTCTCTTACAGTTCTCGGAAAGAAACTATACTTATAGTAATCATGATGTACAGATGGTTGAATAAATGAATTCGTCGAGTAACTTCTAGTTTCCCTGATAGACAATTGATAATAAGGCGGAATAGGCAAAGCAATATCATTGTACACAGATTTATGGAAAATTTGTAGACGATGGGATTTTCTTCTCTCGCTTAATAAGCCCAAAGATAGGGAATTCTTCGGACACGCTGATGTTATAACTATAATCACGTTTAATAAATCTCACTGCATGATTTTGGATAGCTTCTAGTTTCTCCACCTGATTCAGTCTATAAGCAGCTGTATAAGGATCCCATACTGCAGATGCATACTCTAGATGTGGCCTGACAAGTAATACACATGCTGCACGTTTGGTTTCTTCAGAGCAAGCGTACAAATTCCTTTTAACAAATGCAAGTGAAGAGTTCCCCTTTTTAGCAATCTTGTCCACATGAGAGTTCCACCGCAGATCACTGGACAGCAAAACACCTAAATAAGAATGTTGCTGAACAGCTTCCAGGGTTTGGTTGTAAAGAGTGTAATCTTTAACTACTGGGGATCTACTACGGAAAACAGACATTTTGTAGCATTTAGAGGGATTGAACAGCATCTGTCACCTATTAGCCCATAGGCCCAGTTTGTCTAGGTCACGCTGTAAAGCCAAGGTGTCATCATTATGAGTGATTTTATGATACAATAAAGCATCATCAGCAAACAATCTTAGTGTACATACTAGATCATCTTGCATATCATTAATAAATAACAAAATCATTAATGGACCTAGTACTGTGCCTTGAGGCACCCCTGAAGTCACATCTACAGATTTTGAACACACGCCATCGATTATAACACTCTGTGATCTACTAGTGAGCCAAGATTTAATCCAAGTAAGGGTACTTCCCTGAATGCCATAAAACTGCAATTTGCTAATGAGGCGTTGATGGGGTACTTTATCAAAAGCTTTACTAAAATCTAATATGATCATATCCATTTGGTCTCCATGATCTAGGTTCTTGGCCAGGTCTTCAACAGTCAGTATCAACTGAGATTCACATGAATGATTTTTCCGAAATCCATGTTGGTTCGCAAATAAGATGTCATTGACCTCAAGATGGGGCATAATGTTCATATAAATAATATGTTCCATGATTTTACATAACACAGCAGTAAGGGAGACAGGTCTATAATTACATGGATCATGTTTCTCTCCCTTCTTAAAAACTGGGAGTACATGAGCATTTCTCCAGTCATTGGGAAGTTGACCTGTCTCCTATGACTGGGAGAAAAAAAAGTAACAACTTCAGCTATTTCTGATGCAGTTATCTTAAGCAGAGTAGTAGGCAATTTATCTGGGCCACTGGCTTACTTGTTATCTAAGTTCTTAAGGAGATTGATTATACCCTCTCTGTTAAATATTACTGACTCCATAGCTGGAATGTCACTACAGCCTATGCTCGGAATGGAGGAAAGATCTTCTCTAGTGAAGATCTGTTGGAAATGGTTGCTTAAAACTTCAGCTTTACTTGTACTATCAGTCAACACCTTACCATTAGCATTTAATGGAGGAATGCCAATTTGATCTTGTTTTTTAGATTTGTTATAGGACCAAAATTTCTTTGGTTTCTCCTTCACGGCACAATCAAGAGTATATGATATATATTGGTCTTGTGCTGATCTAAATTTGGATTTCAATGCTTTTTGGAATTTCCGATATTTCAGCTTATCACCAGCTTTCCCTGATTTCTTATGGATGTTATAAAGCCTCTTCTTTTTTCGCAGTAATTTCTTGAGATCCCTAGTAATCCATGGGGAATCATTCCATGAACCGATCTTTTTGCTTGGGACTCTACTATCGAGAATTGATAATAATCCTGACTTGAAGAACTGCCAATTATACTCGATGCTAATGTTTACTGGCAGGGTCTCTTTTGAAGAAGTTCTTTCTGAGGATTTCTGCATCATGTTGAACATCCACAAGATTTGCCTTAGCAAACTTGTATACTGTTTAGGTTTCTTCTTGCTAACTTTAACTGTAAGATTCAACTCAAAGGACACAGCGGAATGATCATTAATACCGCTGATGCCATCGGAACTCGATAAGTTGCTCACCAGATCTGGATGGCTAGCAATCACCAAGTCAAGCACCGATGCCTGCCTTGTAGGGAATAACACAAGTTGAGTGAGCCCATGATCATCCACCATGTTGAGGAATTTCTGATTCACTAAAACACCACATTGAGGATCATCTTTTACAGTGTTATTAGACCAATCTATGTCAGGAGCATTCATGTCACCAGCAATATTGATTCTAGGGAAGGATCCATTAGCATGCAAACAATCCAATGAATGATTAAGAGCATCAAGTGGTTGGATGTCGCTTCCTGGTGAGCGATAAAATGAAGCTATATGCAGGGGCTTCTGATTAGCCATTTCAATCTTGATCCATAGAGCTTCAGCTTGACAGTCAAGTTGGGCTTGACGAGTTGCAATAATAGAGTTATGCACAGCGACAAAAACACCACCTCCAGGATTGGTATCGATTCTATCTTTACGAAATTTATCGTAGTCGCTGGGGAAGACCTCAGAGTTTTTGATTGACTCGTCAAGTTTAGATTCTGTTCCTATAATAATATGAGGTTTCTCGACCTCGACCTCGACCTTAGCTTTGAAGAGACCACTTTAATGTTGACTCCTGATACTGTTGCAGTTCAGGTTTAAAACTTGCAGCTTCCTCAGGTTTTGTTTTCTCTCTCGTCGAGTGGGGATATGATCATTCTTCGAACTGGGAGTGAAATGATTTGACAGATCAGAATCAGTGGATGATAGCGAGGAGAAGGAATTATTATTGATGTTACATTCCATGGACGAATCAAATAGTGCATCAGAGAAGTTCGGAAGCCCGCAGTCGCAGCAGATCCACGAACATGACGAATTTGCCAGGATGTCGTACATATGATCGCCAATTGAACAACATCGAGTGTGATACCATCGGTCGCGCGAATCACAACAAATGCCTCCCTGGTTTATCTTAACAAGTTTACTACAAATTCCGCAAGGGAACTTTGCCGGGCCAGGGTTTTGATGAATATCTCCGCCAAGAAGAAGGAGGGAGAAAAATATTATCGACATCATGACCTTTCTTGGCGAGCCCAAAATGGCGGCCAGGCGTCGAGTTGGACTTGTACTACGGTAAAACGCTTCCAGGCCAGATCCAAGGGGCGGCTTGATGTTGTTTGCCAAGAACGAGCAACGTGGAAACTGTTCATCTCCCAAATCTGGGCAGCATGAGAGCCAAGAGTGAAAAAGGGTAGCAAACAGGAGTGGAAAAACGGGAGCAAAATAAAACTTAACCGCCATTGAACAAGGTCAAGTAGCTTTAGCTTTAGCTTCAGCTCGCTGGGAAATTAATTCAATAGTAACGACCACGAACTCGTTGCTGGCTTGACTACTAGCAGTGCTATTAGCGTGGCGACATTGGAGCGAAGTGAAATTCACGAGAAGAGACTGGGAGGAGCCTCGTCGCTAACCTCCCTCGGCTAGTTCGCTTGACGTTTCGGATTTTTCGCGTGTTGCTGTTACTTTCAGTGTAAAATGAAGACGGCGAAATACATTTTGCTTTCATTCTTCCTTTGATTCCGTGTGAACCGCTGCAGTGCACAGCTGCAGTACGCGTGTTATCACAGACTCCGTCTCTAGCTACTTCTGTGATAGCACACATATTACATAGCTAAGGCCCGTTTCAAACGACGTGCTACTGCCGTGTCGAGCTCAATTAATCGAATTAAATTCGACTTAAGCACGACGTTTGAAACCAAGTCGTGCTACTGCCGTGTAGGACGGCAAGGCTTGCCGTGCTACACGGCAGTAGCACGACTTGGTTTCAAACGTCGTGCTACTGCGGTGTCGAACTCAATTCATAAATTAACATCTGGATTTGCTTCGTACAACGGCTGGTCAGTGTTTTGATTACGGCACCCGACGATTCAGGGTACGAGATTGAGCAACAACTTTTTATTCGACGGAATTAAATTCGACGTCTGAAACCAAGTCGTGCTGGAGTCGTGCGACAGTCGAGCCAGCTAAGCACGACAGTAGCACGACGTTTGAAACGGGACTAAGTGTGTTTTCGCAATAAACCAATATTGTATTGTATCGAGTCGAATTGTAACGTAACGTAAGGTATCGCAACGTAGTACACACGAGGGCCTATATTAAGGCCCGGGCAAACGGCTTCAACATTTACTTCAAGATCCGTTCGATTTTCTTGCACCCTGTTGAACGATGTTGAACGCCAGGGATGGCAAACGGTCTTAATACATCATCAACATTTGAGTCAACCAAGCTTAACGAGAGGCCTGGTATTCAGTCCCGAGGTTGTTACTACGTGCCATGCGGTTGTAGGGGAATAGGGGACGTAGTTCTTGGTGATGTGGCCTGGTCTTTCATATATCATGTCACATGTTGATCTGCACATGTAAAGCGCATTTGATCATTAAGTCATGGAAAATGCGCTATACAAATTGATGAACTGTTATTGTTGTTTGTCAGTGATATTTGTGTCGTTATTTTCGGCCCACTGACTCTACCTTCCTTTTATTGCCTTATTTTCCAGGATGATGCCCATTCCAGCGCTATATTCACGGCTGAGGAAGAAATCTTCGCGTTTGAGCGCACCATTTCTCGCCTCACGGAGATGCAGACGGAACAGTATTGGAACTGGCACGGCTTTCGTAAATCCTGGGAAGTGTTTGGTAGTTGACGCTACCCTTAACTTAGCTTAACGTTTTCAATTGGCAGTTATTTAGGAGCTGCACAACTCAAGTTTAGCCTCCGAAATAACGATAACAAACATTATTAAAGTTATATTTATATCAGTAAATTTCGCCTACTACGACACCTCTCTTTTGAAGATTTCGTAAGCTTCAATTACAGTTTTCTATTTTACACATTTTCTATTTTACACATTTTAAGGTATCAAAAGGATGAAATATTATTACTGTGCACTTAAGTTCTTATAAATTGTAAATGTATAATATATTTTATGAAGTTATTTAATGACATTAATAAATGACGGTCTATTCGTGTTAAGGGGATTCATTACATCCAATTCTTCAAGGGTGAATTTATCGCTATGTGATTAATATAGCTTTTATTAGGCAAATTTTCTAAAGTCCTTGTTGACACCAAAGTTAGTCTCCTCTACTTAAGGCCGGTTACAGACGAGCAAGTTTTCCTTGACAAGTATCATTGACAATTTTTATTTGCTCATATTTATGAACGACAAATTTTCTTTGACAAGTTTTGCCTTCACAAGTTTTATTTGCTGGTGTGAACGAACGAACAAGTTTTCTTTGGCAAGTATTCACTGTAGCCAGCAATTCAATTACACAGCGGACAACATTTTATTTGACAAGTTTTCCTTGTCGACCCGTACAGACGAACAAGTTCTGCAATGTGTCAAGTTTTTCCTTGACAAGTGCACTTGTTCAAAAACTAGCATGCTAGTTTTTGAACAAGTGCACTTTTCAAGGAAAAACTTGACAATTTTGCCTTTACACACCTACAAGTAAAGTTTGTCAAGTCAAAACTTGTCAAGGAAAACTTGCTCGTCTGTAACCGGCTTAACTGTGACTCGAGTCACTTACAAAAAAAGTTTTTCTTGGTTTTCAGTCACGCGCACGTCACGCAAGTAAAAAAGTAAAATCATCAACCATTCAATAGATAAAGTCAAGAAATTGAGATACTGTAGAAGAGTAATAAATAAACAATGTTCCAAGCTTCAGGGCTTTGCGATGTCCCGTACTCGAGTTATTCGTCAAAATGTACCACTCAAACTTACTGAGTTTAGTATGGAAACGCCATGATGGAGCCCATCTTGATGAGCTCCAACATGGCGGCCGGAAACGAGTGAAAAACATCTGGAACTTACTTTAGCTATCTCAAAGGCTTTCTTCACTTTGTTGAGCCTGCAAACTTTCACATGGACGGTTCTGTTGTCATATTGGCTTTTAAAACCTCAAAAACACACGGTGAATCGATGTTTTCATGTACGTGATATGCTTGTGGGCAGACATCTGTTATGTCACACACTGTGAAAAACTAGCAATTCAAACTGCTCTATTTTAAAAACAAAGCACGCTACCGAGGCAGATACATTTCTAATATGTCTTTTACGTGATGAAGATAAAATGCAAACGTCTGTTTACTTTTTAGTTTTAGTTTTTGATGACGTCATGTGAAAACCAAGAATACATGTGACCTGCGCCAAGCGCGGGAAAACACTTGGAACGAGACACGCAGTTGGTTTCAGTTGACAAAATAGGGCTGTTTTTAACCAGTGTTAGAGCATTGGGAGGCGTAGTCATCGCAGCTTTTATTATTATTATTATTGTTGTTGTTGTTGTTGTTGCCGAGCTTAGGGCAGTCATAAGTCTGTTGGATTACTTGATGGATAGGGTCCTCCTAAGTATGAGAGCAGAACGTATGTAGTTTAACTTAGCTGAATATTTAATTTCTCGTTCTGCCATAATTTTACTTGGCCATGGCGGTGTTCAACCAGAAAGCTTTCGCTACTTTGGCCACCGCTCACATATGAATTTATTCCTTAACGGCTTACACTCCTTAATGCTTTATTATTGTTATTTCTTTACCTAATAAATTGTATTTAAATGCCCTTTATAGTGAGGTTGATAGCAGACAGGAGCGATCAGAGTTGGATGTATTTAAAGGATTGGTCAGTACCAAAGTACTTGAAATTCTCTTAATTTGATTCCATAAAAATTTCTTGTTGTCATTACATTTTAGTGGTATGTAAAACTAATGATCTATTGTCCTTTCGTGATATTTCTGTCTGGTTTATTTCTTCTATCAAGGGAAAAGTTTGTAACGTTTTTAATATTTTAATTTTACTGTCAATGAAATGCCCGGGAGGCGTACTCCCCTATATGGGCTATATAGGTACGTGCCGCGGAATAGGGTATGGTTTTTGGAGGTTCTCGATCCTTAAATAGAGTATCCTTTTCGGCTATGTTGGCATAGTGTCCCGGTGTGATCCTTAGATAGGGTGCCTAAATTTGTATCAGCAAAAATAGCAGGTTGTACACACCCAGTTAAGCGAAAAACAAATGATCTGTCAAAGTTAAAGTATTGCCAAAGCGATTTTAAGGAAATAAAGTTGACCTGTTCAAGCTATTTTGAGTTTTTGTTCTTCCCTTGCATAGGGTGCCATTTTTCGGATTTGGGCCTTAAATAGGGTATCAATTTTCGTTGGATTGTTCCTTAAATAGGGTCAGGGTTTAAGACCCTTCGCGGCACACACCTATCCGGACATTATGGGAGTACCCCCCCCCGGGATGAAATGTGTATTCTTAAAGATGGATTTTTTAATTCTGTCACGAAGAGTTAATTTGCCTTTTGAATAGGTCATGCGAAGTGAATCATACATTTTATTTATGTTTTGAGATGGATCATTTAACTACTGAATTGCAAATTTATTATTCTTGTTATTGTACGGTTTCAATGGTAGTTTTAACTTAATCCACTGGTTACACTGTATTATTAAACACGAAGTTTCAATTTCTCTTGTGTAATTTGGTATCACGATCTCCAATCTTTATATCTTTGTTTATATAATAACAAAATCAATGCGCGCGCTCTGATTGGCCGATCAGCTATGGTTTATTGTGCCAGTAAACGCATGGAAATTTCGCGCGTCTCCTGAATTATTATATAAAAGCAATATACCACAAGTTTCTATGGTTTATAGGCATGATAAACCACTTGGGATGTTGGAAGAACACTCGAAGAATCGTAAATCACTCCCCTGCGGCTTGTGATACACGAATTCTTCGAGTGTTCCTCCGACATCCCGCGTGGTTTATCAGCCTATAAACCATAGACGCTTGTGGCATATAGCTTAAATATCTTTTTCTCACCGTACCTATAAACCGCTGAAGTTAACGTTGAACCTAGTTGAAACAGGAAATAATCGTTATATGAAAGAGAGGAAAGTGTGAGTCGAAGAAACCGAAAATGAAGTTATTTTATTCTCGACATTTTTTCTAGCCTCCTTCGCAGACGTCTTTGGGCTCGTCACGCGTTCCTTGCCCACGAACGTCTGCTGAACTGAACTGCCACTTACGTTCGTCGGCGGTTAGCCTTTGTTTTGAAGAAACCAATAACGAGCTTCGTAAGAATGGAAATCGACACCCGATTCACGTGCATCGTCTGTGAAAATAATCCAGGGGTCGAAGTCCTACTTTCCATAAATTGGAAAACAAACTATGATTGACCAACCGCCGCGAACGGAAATGGTAGTTCAGTTCAGCAGACGTTCGTGGGCAAGGAACGCGTGACAAGCCCAAGACGTCTGCGAAGGAGGCCACATTTTTTCCGGCCCCGAAACTTTTTATTTTTCGTGTTTTTTGAGATGGATCATTTTTTGCTTTATGGGGCTGTTCTTGCCCCACCCCCTTGGCACCACCTCACCTTAGCTTCAAGAGGGCTCTAGGTGTTCAGTACTTTCCCCTTCAGTTTTTAAGTTTTGTGAATTTGATGATAAAAAGTGAAGTCTTAATAGGCTATTACCGAATTACCTTTGGCCTCTTTTTCAAAGCGAGTCCTTCACCAGGCCCCGCTTTGAAAACGAGGCCAAAGGTAATTCGGAAATGGCTTATTTGAAATGTAGACGTTTTTGTGTACAAACTCATCTTTTCTGTGTTTTACCAATATGACTATTATTTCTTAAGAAATATTCGCTAGTATTCCACTGATAACCATAGATTAACCAGTAAACGCCTTAAAGGAGCACCGTCACCGGGATTTATGCTGTTTTTGGTCCAATTCTGCCAAAATTACTGCCTTTTACCTGTTATCGTGCAAAAAGTGCTCCTACAGAATCAGCAATATGAATTCCAATGAAATTTTAGTAGGGAGAGTTAACCATAATAATTTTGGGTGATTTTTCAATGCATAGCTTGAAATTTTGAAACAACTGGCAAGGTTTTTTCAAATTTCAATCCATTTCCATCGTCGTCATCTTTGATGGAATCTGACAGGCGTTTATAGTGTCAATGCAGTGCTACAGTCTGCAGCAAAACTGGACCATTATTTAAAGGTTTCCACTGATGCATTGGCAGTTTTAAGATTTTTAAAGTGATGGTACAATAGCGTGACAATGCCCCTTTAAATGGCTTCTGTCGTGGATTGGTAACCTGCCCGGCAACCTGCCCTTCGTCGGGGACCTGACTTCGATCCCATATTTCTCTCTCTCCCGTCCTCCGACATTCAGCGGAACTAATTTCACTAAAAAATACTTTGCACCAGGAACTCGATTAAAATAAAAGGCAAGACAAAAAACGGAAATGATCTATTTTATAGTCAAGGTCGAGCACGGTACGGCTTTGAAGCATGCAGATGTCGATCTACCTGCTTGAGGTCTTTTCAAGTACTTCTTTCAGCCATTAGATCTAGTTATTGGAAACTGGACTGGACTCTTGGCTATGAGAAGCTCTATCCCCGAAAATGTATTGCAACTGGAACTGCGGATATTAGCAACCTAAAGACACCTCACTGATCATAAAAACCTTATCTTCCAAAAAAACTCACTGAAGCCAGGCCTTCATGCATGCTTGCCCTGGGTTCCTCCCACTTTGAAAAGCCCGCGTGGCATCGCTGTCAACCTATATTTTTTTAGTCATGCACCACCAATCGCTAACTAAGGAGAGCCAAAATATGCGATTGTCCAGCATTTAATAGCGGCGCAGTTCAGAATAAATTAACGTAACACTTTGAATGTTTGTGGGAAAGCTCATATATAGAGATTTTCAATTGAGTGTCGTAAATCTAAAACTGGCCAATCACAACAAAGGCAAAAAGCGCAATGAGCCAATCAGAATTCGAAGCAATTGCATGTAACCGGCGCTTAAAAGCACGGAAAAATGTTGCGTGCAAGTCGCGATTGGTTTTGGTTTTGCTTCTCAATGATTGAGAAACTGGCGCGAGTTTTGCCAGCCAATCGAATAGCGAAGTAACGCAAAAGCCCCGCAAAATCAAAAATAACTTTGACACTTTAATAAAGTTTATGATGATGATGCTTATGATTTATGTATTAAACTGCTATCGATTGCTTACTTGAAAATCAACTGTGCCATTTGACAATGCACTGCATTGTTTCCTCACAGCTTTCAGGATGCTGAAATTGATAATAAAAAAAAGTATTTATTTATGACAGTTGGTCTCATCATGCTTGAGTTGTTTTCAGACGGACCTCGAAGGAAATCAAAAAGAGGCATTGGTCACTTCATGTATTTGACATCGACTCTGTTGTTACGTTTACGATAGGGTTGCATATACTTATTTGCAAAACAAAACGTTAAGTTCGTTAGCAACTTTAATACGCAAAAACCAAGGAAAATTAGGTCATTCATCACCCACTTTCGAAAGTTCATTCACTCCTCGGTTATTACTGTTTATCTTTCGTTTTAGCCTAATGGTACTGCTGCGTTCGCTTTTTGTTATTTTCATTTTTGTTTCAAATAGATTTTTCTGTTATGCATAGCCGTGAAGACCTTGATTCTAGTTTTAAAACGATCCGCTGGCAAACTAAGGATAACGCTGTAATATGCCACGTTGCCATAAACAGCACCATTGAAAGCGACCCATACTTCAATTCCTCTCGTTTTACAGATTGTCTGTAAAGTATGGCAGCTAAAATTACGTGCAGTGCATTAGACCAACAAAACATTTTTAATTAGTTCATTTAATGACAAACCACTTTCATTTTCGGATGTTCAGCTTTGCCCTTCGCGCCTCAGTTTGTCCAAAATGTTGGAAGCCGTCACGAGCATATAGTCGTTGCTCGGCATAATAATTCCATAAAAGGCATTATTTACATTTTGAGAAATATCGGTCTTTTAGGGTAAGGTTTCTCGAAAGATTTTCTAAATGAGCAGCTTTTCGTTTTCGTGAACACGAGTTTGAGATAAAAATAGATCGGATTCATGATTTGAAACGCGATAAGAATCTAATTCAGACACAAAGGGGATTTGCCCTCAAAAATTAAATTTGAATATTCCATTTCATGAGATTATTTCAAAGAAAGGGTTCACGGGAATCTTCAAATTTCATTCGCTGTTTTGTTTTATCAGTGCAAACGAAAGCTTTGCCTAATGATTTCCCTTCCTGGGTGAGCGCAGTTTGTAATCTTATATTTATCTGGCGCCACTGCTGAAGGAAAACTGACGTGATATGCTTAACTTTATTTCGCCACTAATCTTTTATCTCTTTTTTTCCTTTTCACTAATCCCGGTCCTTGAAAGAGATCTGAAAAATAGGATTCTGATTGTGACAGGAAAAGGACTGAGGAAAACGATTGAGAACTTCACATTTGCAAGGCGAGCAACAATAACAATAATCATGTTTTGAATTCTAGAATTGCTTTCAAGGGGATAATAAGACCAAAATGAAATTTCTCTCAAATATAGCAAGATCGAGTCGCGATGATTTCAGAACCTGACGCAGAATGAAATACATAGAATCCAAAATTTATCTGGCGATAACAAAAAAAAAAACATGATTAAATTCATCGTATTATCTCACATAAGGCAGGTGGATTTTATCTTACACACGATAACTTGTTCGCATTTCACAAAGAATATAATATTTTTTGTACGCAAGAAATTCGACAAATACTTATAGCACTTCACACTCAATGCGCCTATATGCGGAAAATAATATCGGTTGCAATATCATGCCAGAGTAATCAACGTCTTTGTCCTTAAACACCCAAAGTGGTCGTATTTTGTGTTATTTCATCGTGCAGTGATAAATATCGTATTGACCGCCGAAGAAAATATTGGGCCTAGCACACTTCATTGAGTGGTGTTAGCAAGCGCGACCTTGAGCACGTACGGGAGTTAGAGATTCCGTAAGAGCCGAGCGAATCGAAGGAGCAAGGACATAGGTTCCTCACAGCACTGACGAGATGCGTATTTCCTTAAATCGCTTGTGTGATAAGAGTGATAGGTTTTGGGAGAAAAAATTCAAAATCCATGACCACCAAGAGGTTGTGGTATCAGTAAAGGGAACGAAAGATTAGTATTATGGTAGAAAAAGTGCAAAGATTAAAGTAACTCTAGGAGCTGTAGTACGAAAGTTCTTGACGAATTTTCACTTTGCATTGTTTTTTTTTTCATATTATTGCGCATATCGACCACATGATTACTGAGATTCGAAAGTTGAGTAAATTACGCCATTTTACGGTAAATAGCATATTTACCTTCAAAAAGAATCTGACGTAACTGCCTGGCGTGCGAGCTTGCTCGACGGATAAAAACATATGTAAACGGCCAATATTTTGACATAAGAGTAAATACTTGCAAACGGACGCCAGAAAAAGCATGTGTGGTAATCTTTGCTTTGGGTTGCAATACAAGCTGTATTTGCCTTTTACGGTTGTGTTTGTCGTACGGTCGGAAGTTTTCGAATTACAGAAAATTTAAAACTTAAATCAAAATAAAGACCAATTCCAAGAGAAAGGTAATTTTTAAAATCAGTTTCTAATTTGCATAACAAAGCATCTGACGAAATTAGTTTAAGGCTAACGCAATAGAACTGCTTGCCAATCAATTCCAGTCGACTTTGATCGGTTCCGTGCGTTTTTCTCGACGTCAGTCGAACGACATACGTCAAAACTTCGGGTGAGGTCGGAAAGCGATCGTGCGTTTTCGAAATCAAACAGACGCGCGTTCGTTTATGAATTTTAATCTGTATTGTTCGTGTTTATGTGTATAAATAGAGGTGTTTCCATTCCATTCACCAGTTGTTACAGCGTTGTTTGAAGACGTATATATCATCAAACCAACTTCGAAATACGTCGAGATTTTCTGGTGGACCCGTGTGGATTGAAGTCCGTCGTCTGTTTGAATGACTGATCACCGGTAGAACTCCAGCACACGAGTGGTTAAAACCCTAACATGCCAAATGATGCTGTGTTCAAAGAGTGAAGGTCAAATACCAAATGCATTAACAAAAAGCGAAGAGAATGGACGCTATAACAATGCGACAAACTCGGGAAACGCCAAGAAACGAAACATGTCTTTCCTGACCCCAGAAATATTAATCACCTACGCGAGAGAGGGGGAACAAGCTAAATCTTACGAAGAGAGATATAAGGAAGCTGCGTTGGGAGTATTTGGAACAAAAAGAACTCTGACATGTCTAGCTGTACCGACCCTTTTACAGACTGACAAACAGGCAGTTATCAGGCAATATCATTCGGATCCATGCATTGCGAGTCTTGGAATTCTACAATGAACTGTGCATCTTCTGCGCTGCATCATGCGCCGACAGGGAACGGTCAGTTCACGCAGATATTTTGGGTATATGGATTTTTCCCGCGATTTTCAACACTAGAAATCCTCTTGTATTTACCGAGGCAGAAAAAAGAGAGAAGTGTATTCCTTGGAATTATCAACAACTGGATGGTATTTACAATTAATCAAGTACTCCACAAAATTTCATGGCATATGGTTTGTTCTTTGCTCAATGTGTTATCAAAGTGTTTCGTTTTTTAAGTTATTACTTCCAATAAGTAGAGATTTTCTACCGTGAGTATGCATCGGTGAATTACTTTAAAAAACGTATCAAGACCATGAAGCGCTGCACTCTTGCGATCTTGACAAGAAACTGAATGTCAACTCTGAATGTAGCCTTTCTGAATTTTAATGGCCTAAGAAATAGTTAATGTTTTATGGTAGACGTGTCTCAATTTGTTTATTCTAGCGAAATGGGAGAAATTCGAGTATTAAAATGGAAAAGTTTTGCAGTTCGGTTCCTTAAATCTAAACGTTCTGTACCGTGATCTAAAAATATTTCAGCCTCAAGAAACAAACTGACATCTCCATTTTCTTAACTGGTGACATGAAGAACGTTCGAGAAGCCTCCATCTATTTCAGAGCATAAAACTCCTTCGGAGAAAAGATAACAATAACAGGCAAGTGGGATAAATTAAAGCGGAATTGGATTCTCAGGGATAATAGTGGTGTGGAACACAATAAAATAGAAGAAATTCAGTTATGGACACAAATTCAAAGTGAGTTCTTTGTCCACGAAGCTACAATCAATATTAATTCTGGCAAAAGACTAGTTGCGGCGGGTGTCAGATTTTCTGTTGAATGAATGTAATCGTTTAACTTCAAGATGAATCCCTGATTGATAATTTAGCTGCCAAGAAATCTTTTTACTTCAGGCGATTCGACTGATTTTATCACTTGAAAGTTGAGTCTATGATTCCAGCTATCTAAAATTGACATTTTAGCTATCTCCAACTGTTGTTGACGACCGACTTTATTTATTTATTAATTTTTTTTTTTTTTGGGGGGGGGGGGGGGGGGGGAGGGAGGGCTTGTGTCGATGTTGATGGTAAAAAGACGCTCAAAGGGCACCTTTTCCCCCTGCTCTGCGCTCCCATCTCACAATACCAGGCCCGGATTTGTCCAGAATAGCTTTTCAGCTTAAAGGTATGCTTTTATTGCATGGAGTAGATGTTTAAATGTCCATGTTAGAGTATTGGATTTTAATCATTGTTCCAAGGACTTTTATCCAGCATTGCATTTTTGTATACATTGACGGGTTGGTCGATTATCTTAACATCCGTTTCGTACCCTCCTCAGTAAGTTTCCGTTTTGATCTTTTGATAAATTCCTTGTCGGTGATATTGTATAGATCCTAGATCAACGATGCCGGCCTAATTCCAGAGTGCTTTATTTCTAATTCTACAACTGACTTCAAACAACGAAAATTTTCAAGTAGTTACTTTCCTTATACCTGCAGATTTTTGAACATGCGATCAGTTCCCTCCCCCCCCCCCCCCCACCCCCCCCAAAAAAACAACAACAACAATAACAACAAATAAACAAATTATTTGGGGTAGAAAACGGAAGACAATGAAATATCAATCCTTAATTTCGTGTTTCACAGACAGCTCAGACACAAGCAACATAATGTAAATGTCTCCCAAGCTACTAATCGTATGGCAACATCCTGCTGACTGATACAATATACAGCATTAATTATTATTCCTGCCAAGACCAAACCCCAAGAGCGGTTGTCGCTAAAAATACGGCTCTGGTATTTTATTTGTGATATGATACAACTAGAAATATCTTTTCGAAAAAGATCAAGAGTTTTTCGAAATTCGCTTGTAATCTCTCTGATATCTTTCTTGAAATCGCCAGATGATGCGTGTGGGAGGTTAGCCTCAAGGGCTATGTAGGAGTTGTTTATGTTCCAGTCGATCAACATGAAAAGGTATTTCTGACTCTCAAAGCATTGAGTAAAGTTCCCTTGCAACCGTGTGTTAATCAGAAAACTAAACTGAGCCTCTCTAGCTTTGCACACTGTCGGTCTTTACTCATTTATCATAGTCTTATTACTGAAGTTTATGACTGTTTCACCGGCTTTCCGTTGACGAAACCCCAACTGCTTTATTGAAGATGGTTTATTAGACGTTTTATCCAATGGTACTCTCATACTGCTGTCTACCCTTGCACTAGGGATAGCCATAGTTAATAGAGGGAAATGGTTGTATGAAGCCCGGCAAACATCAAAGGAGCAAACCAAAGAGACCAAGATTTATTTTGGAAGGTCCATAACCGTGCACGTCTTTTGTTTTGCACTCAAGTATAAGAATTACATAAACCAAATGTTTCTATTGGTTGGTTGCATGAACGCGCGTAACCACCTATTGTTATTTGTGCAGGGTCAACCCCCAAAATAGCAAACAAAAACATATAGCAAAGAACTTTGCTAGGTTTCATAACCATTTCCCTCTATTAATTATGGGATAGCTAATGGCAATTTTAGAGACCGGTTTGCGAGCTGGCAATATATACATACTACCTTTTTGTAATCTGCGACCCATGCAGCGACTTCTTTTAGCCTGAAACGGTATACACGACACTTAAAATGGTCAGTTTGTGAAAATAACTCCGTGTGTAAGACCCAGGCATGACCATCCGCGCACCTCTTCTCGTCAGTCTCTTGCTTTTATAGAAGGGTGTTCGAACTAATAAAAATAAATTGTCACATTAGAATGAAAATTAAAAGCTAGGGAGAATAAGGTTACTTTTGTTTGGTCTCTTATGATACCAGTCAATATACTGAGTCCGAACATCGAGTCCGAGTCGAGTATCGATTTCCGAATATCAAATATCGAGCAGTAATTTCCTATACGTGTAGCATGCGAACAACCGCTTAGTCGGGTATTGGTCGACAAACGAACTGATAGCAGAGGGTCTCAATGGGGTTAACCGTCAAAACAGCTTATTTTTCACCGTCAACCGTCAAAGAACCCCCCCCCCCCCCCCCCCGACACACACACACACACACTCGCCCATTGAGACCCTCATAGCAGCGAAGCAAGGCGAAAACATACGAAAGCCGAGCGGGGGTTGGAGAATGGCCAGGGGCTAAGCCTTTGTGTCTCCCCGCGTTTGCGTTCTTGTTGCAGCCAATACCCCCAATAACGAGCCTGTTAATAATGGTGAATTTTGTTCTGCTGAACAGCATGATTCAGCTTGTGGATGAAATGCTCGAGTGTTACAATTCTGATACTGAGTTGTGCTTTCATGTTGCACGGTCTGTCGGTTTAACGATTTTAGTTCAAAAATAACTTTATGTATATGTACAGGAGCCCATCACTATGAGCGCTCAACTGCCCTATATTCCTGTCACGGCGTTTTCACAGACCAGTTTATTTTTAGATTGAATTTCCCGCCAATATCAGACCCCAAAGGAGCCCCGATGACCAATCGCAAGTCGCTGCACGTGCCACAAGTATCTGCGCGTGCAAAGCCTTTGCTTTCGCTCATTAAAACTGTTGTTTTGTCTCTCTCGTTGCCCTTTTTCGCGGGAAAAGATAATCTAAATGCCTTGACTTAGGTTTAGTATGGGAGTTGTACGCTCCTAGTGATGGGCTCCTGATATGTACCTGTGTTATTGTTCCACCCGACTCGATTAGCTCCGCTACACTTGGGTGGACAAATTGTAATATCTATTCAACAAATCATAAATAACGTTGTTGTTGCTGCTGTTGTTAATTGTTACAAATTGGGACGTCATCGGCATTTTGCCACCCTCCCAACCCACCTCTCCCTCCCTAATGCCCACCTTTGTCGAAGTTGAAACCCAGGGCAACAAAATAGACTTGTGTTTAAAAGCCCAGTGCACATGCCGCGGTGCACAAAGCTCCGCTGTCCCTCATAACACTCGCGGAGCTAAAAAACCTTCCGTGGTATCGACGTTTCCTTTGCACACACTTTCCATACAAAGATTAATTTATCTAGGGTGCTGCTGCTTTGCACCTGGCACTTGAATATCACAAGATCACCCTTGTGTAGCTGACGAAGCTGTACCACCGAAGATGCACCGAACAGCGAGAGGTCTAGGATCGAGATTGTTTGAAGATGGCCCCGTCGGATCGACCCGGTCAGTTTGGGACCAAACTCACACTAACCGGCACATGTATCTACCGCTGCATGCAGTTTGACGTTTCCCTACAAGATGAAATGAATCTAAAGGATAAATGAAAGAATAAACGCAGTCGATCGAACGTCGGTGTTGAGCGAATCAGTTACTGTAATTTCATTTTCCTCGAAGAAGCTAGATAGAGCTTGTTTTCATTTGCTTTTCAAAAACGATCAAACGATTCCTTCAGACAATTTTTGCAACGACTCTAATTGCTACATTAAGATCGTCAACGGTGTTAGACGCGCTGCTTGGGAAAAGGCGTAAACGTAATTGTCAGTTGCTGGAAGCCGTAAATATGCTGGAAAGATGACAAACCGGACACAGAATAGGACAAGCATAATACAAAACACGCTTTTTATTTCGTTTATGTTATCCAATCAAAGATACTATAGAGGAAGACCTCTTGTTTTAGCAAAGCCATCTCTTTTTATTACAGCTCACGGTGAGTCACCATACCCTAACCATAACAACTCCATCAACAGGAGCATATCAACTCTCTTGAACTAGTTTACAATGGTAGCCATAATGGCTGCTCTCATAACACCGTACTAGAAAAAAAGCACAGAGTCTAAGCTGTTTTTAGTGAAGGACTACCACTGGCAATAATTGCATTCGAACTGTTGGGCATCTACCGACTAATTCTGTTTAATCTTAAAGGAAGAAGTATTTTTTTTTACTCACTTCTTTATTAATTTCAGGGCTCGAAAAATGGAAAAGAATCGAGATACATAATTGCGAGCTGCTTCTTTTTACAACTGAACGGCCAACGATTACTCCATTCTATGGACGCAGTAGGTAAACGAAAAAGGGCAAGAAACCAAATTGGAACAAATCTGTAAAGTTGTACACGCTTTTCATAGTTCTGTACTTCCAAAAAAGTTTACTCGTCGTTTCAACATTACGCTTGGTTTTGCTGTTCTCAGATGGCGCAATGATCATTAAGAGCCTTGTACATATATTAGTAGATACTGAAACTTGTACTTCAATAATTCGAGTTTAAAACAGAATCTGGATATTTTAATTACCCACTTCAAAAAAGTGGCACCGGGTTGTCATAAACATATAACATGACATACTGCGAAATTAATAAAATGACAATATCGACTGCCGGTCCTTTTGTCGTTTATTTTGGAGTAAATATATCCTGCATGTACTCAGTTGGTTGCGTGCCTGGACCAGTTATCACAGCCCCGTATCTGACGACCCTCCATGTTGTCATCTGCATACAGATCCAAAAATAGATCGTCCAGGGTGGGGTCGGGATCAGATTGGGCAGCCTGTACCCCAACCTCCACTTCTTCCTTCGCTTCTTTTTCAATACGCTGAAAGACGAAAGAACATGGCTCGAAACCGCGACAACTCCAGTTTGGTTAAAACGAATGATGATGTGGCTAGAGCGATTTTCATTTTTCCTCAGTAAAAAAAGCCCTGCGTGAGCCTTTGCAGTTTGTTTCAACCACCACTAATGTAAAAGATCAGAACAGTCTACCACCAGAGATTAATATCTACCCGAATATAGCGCAGAGAAAGTCACCTGCCTGTTAGCGACGTCTGTCATGCTGGAAGTGCGTAGCACGTTCGCTGACCGACCAAAAGCCGCGCGGGTTTGTGTCTGTTCGCTGAACCAATCAAATTGACATTTTCCGGTACTGTTGCGGTTCATCATTTTAACATTAAACGAAAATTGTTCTGAGGGAAGGTTCTTTTGGCTAAATCTGTTATACGTGGAAGTGCGGTGTCCTGGTGGTTTGCACGAAATAAGAAAGGAAAATGTACACTGCTGCGAACTGATAGACTGACTGACGTACGATAACAAATATTTCTGCGAAAAATTAAAATAATCTTGAAATGCCACACGAAACCCTTCATTGCGCCGTCATGACAATGTCACTCTTACGTCCTTCAGTCGCCAGAAACAATATTTTGTCCATAAAAAGAAAATTAGTTTGTTTGAAAGAGCTAGAATCTGGTACCTTAATGTCATCAGTGTCTGCAAGCCCCGAGTCCAGCAGTTTTTCCCGCAAATTAAGGATGGGGTCACGTGTTTTGCGAACTGACTGCACCTCGTCACGTGATCGGTAGCTACAAGTAAGAATAAAAGGTATCATGGTAACTTTAAATTACATTGAACATTTTCTAAAGTTAACCATCAAAATCAGCATTTTCGTCACTGATCTCTGAGTATTTATCAAGGTCCTGGCTGCGAGAATTTCTGTTCACATCCAGGCATTTTACCATAGGCGATTCTTTCTGTTATTGTTACAAGCTGTATGACTGATCAAGTGGTTACACTGTAAGGAGAAATGAGATGTTGATGCTGTTTGACAAAAGGGGTTTTCTGCTTCATTTGCTTCCTGACAATAGCTGCAGCCATTACCCTTCATCAAATTCGAAATGGCCGCGCCCAGAAAATTTGAAAGCGAAAATAGGCGATAATGATATCGATTTTTTGTACACTTAAATGTTACATCCACGTTACAAAACAAAATTTGGAAGCTAGCAATTATTTCCAACAATTTCGTGTGAATTTGTTGTAAGAGTGGAGGTTCCCTTTAAGGGTAAAAAGTACCTGGTGCCAGGATCACTCATGCTGTGTCCATAGTAACGGTAAGTGGCCAGCTCCAGCAGGATTGGGCCCTAGAGAAAAAAAGGCTCAACATGGTGAACAAGTGTTAAAATTGTTCCCAGGTTCCTTTCAATCCCTACTTTGAGGAGCATGGGTTTGAAGATGGGATCTTGTCAGGTCTATTTAGACTTTTTAGCTGCAGCAAAATTTGCCAAGCTGAATACATTTCTAAATGTGTTTGCTGTAACAAATTCAATATTGTAATATTTTGAATGCAAATTAAAACACATGAGCTTGAGTTTTATTCATCCATAATTTGTTTTTATTGGAATAAAGTTGAAGTTGACAAAATCCATCAATTTAACAATTCAAAAAGACTAACCACAGACATACAGTGAGGGTCAAAATGCACCAGTGGCGATCAACAATGAACATTGCCACATACACTTGAAATGTGGGTGGACCATCACAAAGAGGTGTACATGTAGGTCAAATGAAATTCAGGTCAAAATGATTTTAACCTAAGTCAAAACGAAATTCCTTTGTTTAATCATGAATAATTAGGGTTAGAAGACAAAGGAATTTCATTTTGACCTGAATTTCATTTTGACCAACAACAGACATACAATGACTCAAATTTAAAAATAGCTTTAACTGCAGAAGCTGTCTGCTTTCATAAGTTACCTTTCCTGATCTTGCATAGTCTGCAGCAAATCTAGTTGCTTCCCTTACAGTCAACACATCCATACCATCAACCTAACAACACAACATTCAGTTAATTCCTAAGGTACTCATGAATATGAAGTACTGGTATCCTGGTCTCAGAGGCTTCGGCTTTCTTCTTTAATCAGGGCTGCTTTGAACATGCAGTAAAAATAGCACAGATGAATTAAATTTCTTCGGCTAGTTCTTCGCTGTGGTCTTTCCCAAAGGCTTTTTTAAATTTCTCCTCAAACAAAATTGAGCTGCAAAGTGGCAACAAGGTTGTTGTTGTTGTTGTTGTTGTTGTTGTCTCCTGCCTGTGAACAAAATCGAGCCACCTGACAAAGCAGCAACAGCAATCTTGTTGACACTTTGCAGCTCTACTTTTTAGGAGAAATAAATAAAAAATACCTTTGGGACCAGGGTACACTCAGACAAGACCACCAACCTGGGACCAGGGTACACTCAGACAAGACCACCAACCCCAAAATATGATTTTCCCTTATATAAATCTATGCACCTGTTCGAAACGCATTGTGCAATTTTGCGCCCTTTTAAACCAAATCTTGACTCTTTATAGGCTGTAAAAGTTATGAAATCTAGCCATCATCTGTCCCACGACCAAGCTAGTAAGGGGCATGGGTCTGGTCCCGGTTTGATGTCACAAATGGCTTTGCATGCCTGTTTAGAAAGACTTAATGCGATGCAAAATCAGTTTATGACATCAAACTAGGACTAGACCCATGCTCCTTACTAGCTTGGTCATGGGACAGATGATGGCTAGATTTTGCAACTTTTACAGCCTATAAAAAGTCAAGATTTGGTTTTAAAGGCACAATGTGTTTCGAACAGGTGCAAAGATTCATTTAAGTGAAAAAAGTATTTTGGGATTATGGGCACTTAAAACACCATTTTTTTTTTTTTTTTTTGAGTTGGTCATCAGTAAACCACGAAAAGCAAAAGAAAATACACTTTTCAGAAAAAAATGAACTTGTTATACTGTACTTACTTTAATGCCAGGGATGTAATCTCCTCTGGTGTGGTATTCAGTGGTAGCTGAAGCTCGTTCCGCTGACGTGCCCATTCCATATCCATTATTCTCACACACAAAGATGCATGGCAGGTCCCAGAGTTTTGCCATGTTATAGGTTTCAAACACCTTTGAAAACACCCCCAAAAGTAAATAATGCACAGCAACAGAGGGGGGTGACTGAAGAGCTGGGTTTAAAAAGTAATCAAACATGAATACACAGAGAAAGAAAGAGGTGGATTTAGAGGGGCACTAATTCATCAGAGAATTTATTTTCTGAGTCAAAATAATAACATTCAATACATCTTTCCCCTCTAAATAAGAAGGAAATATTAAATTAATTTAAAAATTCAGTAAAAGCAAGCCACGTCAGACTGATAGTGATTTCTTCAAAGCACAGTAACTCCCAGAACTTACAAATTTAAAAAGGTTGGCCAATTTTTTCAACACCATTCATGCAACATATGACAACCAATAGCTTCAATGCAGAGATATACACTTGTCCTCTTTGGTAACAAAACTAGAACATTATTTGGGGGGTTTCCATTAAGGCAAAGACAAGTTTTAGGTTTTTGAAGTGCTCCTTTAATGAAATAATGCTAAACAGTTAATCTTAACCCATTGACTACCGCAGGTTTTTACATTTTCGGAGTGATTTTCCACATATAAACGATGAATAGCAATTCGTGACTCTTTATTTGAACTACCAGGGAAAAGTGGTGCTGTCCTAAGCCACTGGAGGCTCAAGGTTTCTGAAAACGTCATTTTGACGTAGCCATTTTTTATCCGTGAAGCGACAACAATGGCCCAAGTTCGGTTTGCTTGCGATTTCTGCTAAATTTACAGCCATTTTTCATCTTTAGCGGCTGCCTGATGAGCATCATTAAGCGTGACAGTAGCTAAGAGTCCACTTTCTCAAAGAATCGAGCAAGGTGATGTACTTTGTTGTTGAATTTGGCTTGTTACTCGACGAACTGGGAATTTGGCCGGTCGAACACTTAGTACCTTTGGGACTCGACTATTGATGAATTTCTCGACCTACCGCCACATATTTTGGAATTTCTGTGTACTGAAGATGACCACGAGCAGGAAATTTTGGTGGTAGGTCGGAGTGGCTGTAGACTTAGTTTATATGTGAAAGAATTGGGGGAAGGAACGGGCGCTGTCAAAAATTCTCGTTAGTTCCCAGCATGCAATGCGCTCAAGATGTTGAAAATGTCGGGAAGGTCCGAATGCACTGGAACAAAAGGCTGTATCTACGCTCGGGAGAAGAATATGAACAAAAAAAGTCATTTCTAAGCTAGAAAAAGGACTGAATTTCGTTATGATGGTTGAATTTTGGTTTTTCGACAATGATTTCCCTAAAAAACATGAAGGCAAAAAGGGGCATTTTTGTTGTTTCTCTTTGACGTTAAAAATGGCCAGTTTCGTTCTTGTCCAAACTCAAAAGGCCATATTTGGTAAAAATCGCTATGTTTCTTGCATTTATTGGATATCCAAATTTAAAGGGCATTCCATTTTGTGCTCACAACTAACAGTTAAGGCAATATTCGTGCGATTGAGAAAGTTGCAATGTTTTGAAGCACAGGAGTTTTTTACGGCCGGTTTTGGCCGGCACGGGTGCCAATGGGTTAAGCTAAACATCCTTGACAAAGTATGTGGCAATTCACCAACAAAACTCTCTTCTTCATTGTGCAAATTCACATTAATATATAATTATTCTGTTCTCTGAATTTATTCTCTCAATAACTCTAGTACACTGTGCAAATTATCCAAAGTTGATAGTTACACTATAAAGGCTTAGAATGAAATGACTGGTAGCTAAATGCATTACCAACTGACAGCAGTGATACAGTAATTGAAGGCAGCTCACCTGACCCTGATTAGCGGCACCATCTCCATACAGAGCAACACAAATCTGTCCATTACCCCGGTACTTGTGAGCTAGTGCAATACCTGCTCCTAATGGAACCTGAAGTACAAGCAATCAACCATTTAACAGCAATTTATTAATGAAGTGGTTTAAATCTGTTTAAGATTTGAAAAATTTCAAACCAGTTCCACTTCGAGATTTCTTCAATACAGACAACGTGAAAAATTAATTATTAAGATGGGTATGAGTCAAAAGACCAAGTTGAAAGATGTATGGTACTATAGGGGCTTGGGTGTGGCCATTGTGCCTTCTATTAGGACCTATGGCTTTCACTTTACAGTGAGATTAAGTTTAAATACTACCATAAGTCAAAACGTCTGTACCATAAAATTATTCATTATGAATGCAAGTTAATAACCTTTTATTACATGAACAAAACAGCAATTGGATGCTTGAAACAATAATGAGAAACTGTGCCCTGAGAAAAAATTGACACTCAGGCAAGCAGATTGGAAGTGATATATAATATACAATAATGGAGTGCAACTTCTGCAAATTAGAGCTAAACTTCCAGGAGAACTGTCAGTCAGATGTGTCTGTCTTCATTGTATGTGACATGACAACCAGTCTCAGATACTGGCGAGATAAAAGCTCATTTAACTGAGAAAAACCTGAGTTTTGAGACTAAATGTCAGGGGCACCTGGGAGAACAGACTGCTGAAGGTGTTCCCTGGTTAAATAAAGCTCATTATTATTATTATTATTATTATTATTATTATTATTATTATATTTTGTTCTCATCAGTGTTCTGCATTTCCTATGATATTTGTATTGCAATAATTATTATTGCAATACAAAGATAGTTTTCTTTAATGATAATAATATTTCTCTTATTCCTATGACCTTGTGTATTAAATAAGTTTGTTTAAACAGCAAGACTGCTAGGAGAAATTGGATGCTGGCTGCTGTGGGACCTCAAAGGGTAAGCCTTTTTTATCAGAACAGGGCCTTTCCATTCTCAATTACCTACCTGGGCTCCAACAATTCCATTTCCACCATAATATTCAGGGCCATACATGTGCATAGAACCTCCTTTACCCTTGGAACAACCAGTCTTACGACCTAGATTATAAAGAAAACAATCAGGACTACAAATTAATATCCACGCTAAGCTGTAACTAGGCAATATGACACTTTCAAAATACATATAATTATTTACTTTGCAAACCTGTTTTTGGTTACCACATTCAGTATTAGATCATGGTTTCCCATCAGAGACTTATTAAATATTAATTAATGTAAAAGAATTAAAATTCAGTTACGACATTAGACATCTCACCTGCTAATTCACAAAGTATTTTAGCAATTGAGATTCCTCTCATATAGGTCCAGCCATGGCAGCGGTACGCAGTTATGATGCTATCACCTTGCTTGAGAGCAGCCTCCATTCCAATACAGCATGCCTCCTTAAGGTAGTAAAAGAGTTCGACAAACATCATGATGTAACATGATCATTAAAATGTGTTACAGTGGTAAAACTTATTCTGTGCACTTTTTTCTCAACTGCCACCCAGCTGGCTCATTATCAGTCGGTAAGAGCACCATACAGACTGCTGATACTAAGAGTCATGATTGGGTGATCCATTGTTGATAAGATTATACAAAAGTTACAGCAGGTTTTACAAGAGAAATCATGCAGTTCGCCTAACTTTGTTCCAGGTTTGACTCCCGTACAAACCTGAATTTTTTTCAGGCTTTGTTTTCACTACTTCTTTAGTGTTCATAACTGTGATGATAATTCACATTTTCGTTCTTTAATCCACAGACTTTCATAATATTAATTCTCATATACAGTATTCATTACTCATGGGTATATTACAAACCAACAAGATGCCCAGTTCCCAGTTAGCTTGTTAGCTCAGTTGGTAGAGCAATGTACCAGTTTCACAGATATTATGGGTTTGAATCCCATACACTGTACAAGGCTTTATTCTCACTACTGTTTTCTTCCTAACTTTGCTCCATTACTTGAAGTTGCATGGAAGATAAAAAAAAAAAAAAAAAAGCTGTGTGGTGACATTGAGGACTGGTCAAGCGAGGTATAGACCCAATGCAAAAATAGCTGGCTTTACATTATTGTTTTGTTCGTATTCAAAATTTCTTCACTAACCTCAATTTTGAATACAAACAAAAGAATAATTTGAAACCAGCCCTTTTTGCATTGAGTCTAACTGAGCCAATGAGATGTGCCAACCAGGGTTCCAGATAAGTGTTTAATGCAGGGTGTCAAAAGGGAATTCCTACAGGTCAAATTTCCACTGCTCCCACCAAACCATTATAAATTTTCTATGAATTTTTCGGGTCATGGAGCTGAGCTTGTAGGGTTGTTGACGCAAGACCTTCCTCTTATCTGGAACACTGCCAACCCTGATATGTAATTGAAACAGTGAAGGTTGAAGGGTCCACCGGCTAGAATTAATCTATAGTGGCCTGGCTGTAATCTGAAAATGTGACACAGTATCTATCATCCTATCTTTTTCATAAATCTTCAAAAAGTACCCTCCATAATCTCCAAACACTTCACTACTCTTTCAAGTTGATGTAACAGTAATTATGTACATCTAACTAGAGAAAAAATTAGTAAACTCACTTGTCCAGAGTAGAGATGACAAAAGCCTCTGATGATCTTTGATTTGTACAGGGTACTAGCGGCAGTTTCCATTCTTCGAATAACCTGCATTTGCTTGTAGAATTTAAGGCCATCTTCCCTGGTCAGAACAGCTTTCTTGGCAGGTCCACTGTCTAATCGGTGAATGGGACAATCCTAGCAAAAAGGTGTTAACAGAAGTGATTGTACAGCTACATGTAGTAAACTTAATTATTTTGAATTTTTATATGGGGGACCATCACAGTCGTGTACATGACTTCATAAGTTGCAAAAAGAAAGCCTAAAACAATAATCCAAGTTTGAATGGGTTTCAGTTCCATTAACTCAACTATCAGGCTTAACCCATTGGCACCCGTGCCGGCCAAAACCGGCCGTAAAAAACTCCCATGCTTCAAAACATTGCAACTTTCTCAATCGCACGAATATTGCCTTAACTGTTAGTTGTGAGCACGAAATGGAATGCCCTTTAAATTTGGATATCCAATAAATGCAAGAAACATAGCGATTTTTACCAAATATGGCCTTTTGAGTTTGGACAAGAATGAAACTGGCCATTTTTAACGTCAAAGAGAAACAACAAAAATGCCCCTTTTTGCCTTCATGTTTTTTAAGGAAATCATCGTCGAAAAACCAAAATTCAACCATCATAACGAAATTCAGTCCTTTTTCTAGCTTAGAAATGACTTTTTGTTCATATTCTTCTCCTGAGCGTAGATACAGCCTTTTGTTCCAGTGCATTAGGGCCTTCCTGACATTTTCAACATCTTGAGCGCATTGCATGCTGGGAACTAACAAGAATTTTTGACAGCGCCTGTTCCTTCCCCCAATTCTTTCACATATAAACTAAGTCTACAGCCACTCCAACCTGCCGCCAAAATTTCCTGCTCGTGGTCATCTTCAGTACACAGAAATTCCAAAATATGTGGTGGTAGGTCGAGAAATTCATCAATAGTCGAGTCCCAAAGGTACTAAGTGTTCGACCGGCCAAATTCCCAGTTTGTCGAGTAACAAGCCAAATTCAACAACAAAGTACATCACCTTCCTCGATTCTTTGAGAAAGTGGACTCTTAGCTACCGTCACGCTTAATGATGCTCATCAGGCAGCCGCTAAAGATGAAAAATGGCTGTAAATTTAGCAGAAATCGCAAGCAAACCGAACTTGGGCCATTGTTGTCGCTTCATGGATAAAAAATAGCTACGTCAAAATGACGTTTTCAGAAACCTTGAGCCTCCAGTGGCTTAGGACAGCACCACTTTTCCCTGGTAGTTCAAATAAAGAGTCACGAATTGCTATTCATCGTTTATAGGTAGAAAATCACTCCGAAAATGTAAAAACCGCCGGTAGTCAATGGGTTAAAGCAAAGTAGGAGTTGGGAAACAAGTTTTCAAAAAACTTGTGGAGTATTAATGACTTCAGGGTCAGAATAGAACTGCTGCGTTCCTTCAATTTTTTCATAAATAATATTATAGAACTGTGGACAAAGGATTTCAATACGTTATAACATAGCTAGCAAATTCGTGTAAACAAATTCAATTGTGCGAGCGTGCTTCATATTCCTGTTATGTATGCTGACGACATCTGCGTTAAATTTGTTATAGAACAAGAGGCGACAATTTAAAGCCCAAAATATAAATTAAAAAATAAAAAAACTTTGTTTAATGAGGGTGACACTTAACAGTCTATGACTGACAAACTTGTGGCCCTCGAAATTCCGGATTGAATGGGCCTGCAAAAATACAGAAGTGTATCAAACAAATGCTGGTGCACGAACAAAGGGAGCTAATGAGAGATTTATTGTTTAAATCCACCAGCATTGTGGCAATAGTGACATAACATGCGAACCACCTACACTGTATAATCATCATTTGACATCATTAGAGCTATCTAATCTGTATGCTCTGAGGTGCAATCTGGTGCATTTCAGGCCCAAACAGTTACTTTTAGTTCATTGTATACTTTATTGGCAGTTTCAAACATGATGTGGAGAAAGAAACAAGTCAACAAATAGCAGGATCAAATGCCAGTTTTCTGGGGGAAAAAGCAAATGGTTTCTGCGGCTGGTTTCCGGTTCACGTTAATCTGTGATGCTGGAATGTGAACAGTCAGAAAGAGCAAAATGTTTTATCTTTAACTTTAATCCATAGGTATTGCTATTTTAATTTGGGCTGAAATTTTGATCCCTTCATCATCTACATCAACTCATACTTTGGAATACCAAAAGTACCTGTCGCTAACGCTCGTCGGGTACCGGCTGCTTTTGAAAACACTATGTATACTCACTGATAATTCAAATTCTGCCTCATTCACTTGATTTGCAAGTCCTCTGGCTCTCACAAGCAAACCTAAAAGCTGAAATGAATCCACTTGGGTGGTCAGTATACCATAAACATGGAGTACTTTTTGATTGCATCTCTAACTAAGATCAAAACTGTACAAACCTAGCTGTACTAGCTAATAGCTTGCAATTAATTATTGCATATTGACACTTGTTGAATATCAGACAAGTCTTCAGCTTAACTCACTGAAAGGGCTGTGAACTCCCCGAGTCTTCAAATATTGAGAAATGATAGGGAGGGGTGATAGATGACGTCATAACAACATGATGTCATCATCGGCATTGTACGATTGGTTTTTTTGGTTTATTTCCGACAAATTGTATCATTGCTTATATTAAGTGGCAACGCTTGCAAGATTGACAGTTTATTAAGTCTACAAGGAAACGTTTAATTTTGTTATCCACGTTAACAGTAAAATAGTCAAACAACGCAATATATTTAATATTTTATTGTTGTGAAAGCCGAGTCTCACAAGAAATGGCAAACTTTGGCGATTATCCGGGAGAATTCAGACTCTAATCTGGAGACTGGGGGATACGATCCAAAATCTGGAGTATCCCGGATTATCCGGGAGGGTTGACAGCCCTGTCAGATTGAGCAACTGTGACGGTTCGAAATTTCACGAAAAACGACAAATTTAGTTGTTTAAGGTAGCTAAAATACATTTTCCATTCGTAAAATGGCGAAGATTGAAATGATAAATGTTTTAATTTAATTAGAAACGTTCACAACTGTTTTCCAAAATCAAATCCAACATGGCTTCCGTCGTGATCAAATAAACGCCCCGAAAAGTTTCTAATCAATGCTTAAAAAAAACACAACAAACCTTCTTATTTCGGGAGGAAGAGGCCCTTAGTGATGCAAATCCTGTCCTAAGCATAATTTTCCAAGTTTTTGTCTCTAATTAAAGAGGAAAAGAAACCAGTCAGAGAAGGCTCTTCACTGAAGTGTTGGACCCAGCTTTCCCTCGGGCAAGTCAAGGGAGGGGACTTAGGGCCAGTTACGGGATGTGACAGCCAAGGAACATTATGCAAAACGGCAAAGGCTTTCTCAGTTGGTGTGAACATTATAAAGAGTTTTTGAGAAGGGAATTTAAATTTACCATTAACTTTCAACAAAACGTGACATCTTAAACGATTTAACGTTGACTTGATAATACAGTTTTGACCATATAACCAATATTTTGATTGCCATTTTACCGGTTTGACATTTTTGGTGTTAATATGGTAGAAATTTAATACGAAGTAATCCAACCTTATTTTCATTGTTGTTTTCTTTTTGTCCGAATTTTAATTCAGCTTTCGTCTAAATTAAATTATGCATGACTTTGCATAAATTATTCAGTTACATGGTTAGAATTTTAAAACAAGTTGGGCTTTGGTTGGGATCAACTTCCTCTTGTATAACCCGCAGTGTCAGGGAGACGAATGATACGTCGTAAAGTGGGCAAGGAGTATATTGCCTGTACTTTTATTCCGGTTTATGAGAAAGTGAACTGGCGTTTTGCTAGTCCGATGAATCAAAGGTTGAATGCGTTTGTTGAAAGCTTAACTTGCAATATCGTGACGTGAGAATAACCCTTTGTCCAAGTGCTTGATGTTTTCATAGCGAAATACTATGTCCGAGGATATTTATATCGATGTGAATTATCTAACTGAATCAGAGAGGGATATTATTCTTCAAGTTCTTACCAAAGATGAGGAGCTACGAAAGCAAGAAAAGCGAAGAATAAGGTAAAATTTGCGGTCAATGTTGTGTTTGCATTGATTGGCCTTTTCCACGCTGACCAATGGTTAGGCACACTCATGCAATTGTCTTTCGTGACTTATTACATTTTGCTGGTTTTGACTTCTTTCTTATAGCAAGTTGAAGAATGAACTAGACGAGTTAAAGAAGAGAGGGGCAAACGAAGAAGAAATAAATTCTTCCCGTTTATGTGCAAGATGTCGATTGCCTCTGGGGATTGTTTTCAACAGTGGAGCCCTGTGTCCCAAATGTGAAGCTCGTGTGTGTAAGGAATGCCGCAAAGTGAAAAACTCTTCTTGGTTATGTGTTTTGTGCGCGAAAATCAGGTGAAATGAGCTTTAATAATTAATGTTATCAGTTGTACATCGATCTATAAGTAATTTAATAGTATTTGAATTGAAGTTTAAGCTTATAAGCTTGTTCGCAGCTTACGTACGACGAAAAACATCAAGCTTTCAAAAATCAGTTAAGCCTACATGTAAATTTGTTTGGATTTCTAACCGCATAAACACGACAAATTTAGGCTTATGTCCCGTTTTTTTGGTCGAGGAATTTAACTTTGTCATATCGATCTCTCTAGTCAACTGCGTATTGCACCAGACTAAAAGCTTGCCCTGCGGGTAATTTTTGTGTTTATACTTGCCTTTTGGAAATGCCTTTGTTTCTCGACTTCACAGTAAGTGTAAGCTTATGTTCTATAAATACACTTCGCCCGTTGATTTCCAATAGATCTGAGTGATTCACTGTTATTGTTGATGCGGCCAAACTTTGAATCTTAAAAGTCAAGCTATTTTAAAGTTGTTCTAGTTGCATCAGTGGTAATTCTGACACACAAGGTTCACATCAGCTGATTGTATTATTATCAAGCTCATCTCAGTCTTAAGTTATTCCTACAGATATGCATGCATAATTCAAATACTTGTCATTTTTTAAGGGTGACATTTGCTGACACCAGTGTCAATAGTGACGTCTTTATTCAACTAATTAATAATTAGGCTTTAATTAGAGGTCCAACTCAATGGTTTCAAATTCTCGAAAATATTCACACCCCTCCATTAGAAGGTTTTTGTAAATTAAATTGTGCCACTCCACCCTTCACATAATTTTATTTTAATATAGTATCATTCTTTCTTTTTCTTTTTGAATTTTGGGATACCCCTACCTGTTGGAGCTTTTAAAGAACTTATATAGGGTATTTTGTGAATAATTTCAAAGTACAAAATTAGCCTGTTCCAGACATTCAGATTGTGGGGAGCGGTGAAAATTGTTGAATGAAAGATGCTGCGAGCAAGGAGGAAAAACTTGAACTCCAATAGTGTGATGTTGTGCCAACCTCGTTCCCAGGGTCTCTCCTCTTCTCTCCCCAGGGGGCGGGAAGAGTAGAGACCCTGGGAACGAGGTTGATGGTGTGCTACATCTTTGGCTGAGACTGAGATCTGATGTTTCAGGGATGGTGATGGACATGATGATGAAAAAAGACTAGAAAACAATGGTGAATTCGGTCACATACAAAACGAATGTATATAACTACACTGTAAATGGCCCAGTGTTATCTAAGTTACCTTTCTTTAAATATCCATGGAGGAATATGCAACCCCTCCCCCCCCCCCTCCCTTTTCAGGAGTACATTGCTTCGTAGAGTGATATCAGAATAAGTATAATTAGTATAAAGTCCTGTACAATTTATTCAGTACACTTGTAAAAAAAAATGTCCTATGATCTCACTTTATTTGTCCAGGGAAGTGAGGGCTGAATCAGGTGCTTGGTTTTTTGAACAAGAAAAAAGGAAAGGTGATAGGCCACAGCTTTATGGCTCTGCACTGGTGCGTGCTTCCTTCAGACGTGCAAAGCCCTCATCCCAGCACAAAAAAGGTATGCATTTTGTGCTGAGTTACACTGTATGTAGAGTTAAATAGGCCATTTCCAAATTACCTTTGGCCTCTTTTTCAAAGTGAGTCCTGGTGCTCACCCTTTCATATGAAAATTAGTTTCATTCACGTGCAATTTAAACTCATTTTCATATGTATGGTTGATCACAAGGCCTCGCTTTGAAAAAGAGGCCATAGGTAATTCAGAAATGGCCTATTATGAGCAAAGTCCTCATCAAGCTGTTTTCATGTTGAGCAGACAAATATGCATGCAGGACAACTTAACCTGTATGCACCGGTATGTCAACTGTTTTTCAATCTTATCCTTGGTTCAAGTTTATTTTCCTTTGTTTTGTACTCATTGTCATACCTTACCATACACAAGAACAAAAGAATTTAATTGAACCAAGGGTAAAATTGAACTACAGCTGTAGTATAACACTACACTACTAGTATAACACTACAGTACAGTCAAACGTCGATTATCTGGACTCGTGGGGACTGAGATGGATGGTCTGGATAATCAAGAGTCTGGATAATTGAAAATATGAATATTAATGAGCCAAAACTAAAACTGAATGACTGACTAAGTGGAGCGTGAAATTTCACTTAGAAGCAAAGAACACCTGAGCAAATCAGAGCTCAGTGAAATGCATTGCAGTAGTACGGTGAACGTGAGCTCAAAACACGTACAGATTTGTTTTTTGAAGCAAAACAAATTCACTTTGAACTGTAGTTTCATTACTTAATTTGAAGGGAAAAAGTTTTGTTGCAGGTCTTAAATGTGGCTAATTAATGTTCATGAAACACTGGGACCAGCTAAGCAAGTCTGGATAATTGAGGTCCAGATAATCGAGGTTCAACTGTACTTCTAAACACACATAAAACTTCCCTTGGATGGAGTGATAGTTAATGACTTGGTAACTCCAGCCTGCATCCCTTCCAGTCCTTGTTGACTTTATGTCATTATTTTTCACTACAGTAGAAGTCAAGGATTTTGAGCCAGGTTCCCCACCTGTCATCATGCAGAGGAGCCTAAGTAATGGTGACAGACTTCACAGACCAGTTCCAGTACACATGTCACGTCTAGCTGAGAAAGAGGGCGAGGAAGAGGAAGAAAGAAAGAACACCGAGGAAATAAACCAGAACTACAAGCAGTATGTGAAGGCCAATCGTGTTCCGCGGAAAGTTGAGGAGGAACAGAGTGACGAGCACGAGAAAGCTTCACTTTCATCCCATAGCACAACACCAAGAGGTGAGGGTCATATACAGTTGTAGATCTATGGGTGCATTCCTTTGGGATGATCCAGATCAAAAATTAATGAAATGCTGGTTTTTGGGGATAGGGAAAAACCGGAACTCGTACCCGGAGAAAAACCTCTCTGAGCAGAGTAGAGAACCAACGAACTCAGCCCACTTATGATGCCAAGTCCAGGAATTGAACCCGGGACACATTGGTGGAAGGTGAGCGCTCTCACCACCTAACTGGACAAAAATGAAAAATAATGGAATTGCTTGCTCTTTACAGTCCATTGTTTATAATATATAATTTTATTATGATTATATATATATAAAAGGTCTTGTGGCAAGAGCATTCTTCGTGCTATGTACGCTCGTGATACCCTAGAGCAGGCACCCTGGTAAATATCTGTGGCGGGATCTGTGCAAATTATTGCGTTCGACGTTAGGAGAACGCAACCTAATCTTGGGGGCCCTGTGTAAATAGGGGGTGAAATTTTCGTCATTCGTGTACCATTTCTTTCCATCTTGAATTACGTCATGCGCGCGTCAAGGTGAACGAGTTTGAGCGGGTTAGAGCAAGGGGCGAACGAATTTGAATGGGTAGGAGACGTTGGCGTTAGCAGGAGTGTTCTTTGTCATCTTAAGGTGAGTTTTTGATGCTGATTTTCCTTTATTTGGGGTGATGTTTCCCATATTCGTAGGCAGCACTTATCAAAGCCTGAGGGGAGTTTGTGTTACTTCTGGACCATTAGTTAAGATCTTTCCAACGAATCGTAATCTGTCGAGCTTCAGTTGGTGGCCATGCCCAAGCGAAGCGACAGGCGACAAATCAAACAAACTGAGCCATGATACAAAGAGGCCATTGTGCCAAGTGATGCCATGTTGTGGCGATATGTCAAAACAACTGAGTTTTGTTGCTCGGTCGCAATTGAGCCAAGTGAATTCTTTGATTAAGTCAGAGCACACCATGTTTACTGTTCCAAAGACTGCGCAAAATCTCCTCAAGGCTTAGATATTTCCACCTGGTAAGGGCCCGTTTATATTGTCTCGGTACCCGAGACAACCCTCCCCCCGATACAACTTTACCGAGCGTTTATATGAGAATTGCGTGACCGAGACAAAGTTGACCCTACTTAGTTATTCAAAGCACATCTCAAATTTACAAATCCCCATTTGCCCTTCTTTCTTTGTACAGTTGTATGTGGTCGCTCTTTGATTGAATATTGTTAATATTGATTGAAAACATAACTTAGCTTCGTACTTGCTCCGAATCAGTTTCTTCCCCGCTCTATCTGATCACTGTGGGTAATGCTGGCTTTTAAAATGTAATTCCTTGAAATAAATTTGCGTTTTTTAACTCAAAAATTGGACCGAAATAACTTTTTGTTGCATACGCGCACATTTGGTTGATTCACACTTTTCAAAACAAGAATCCACTTTTTATCAGTGTGATAGGATAAGTTTCTATTTGAGGGGAGGTATGAACACTGACACTGCACTTACACATCTCATGCCATGGACTTGTTTATCTCAAAGGCTTGCACAAAAAGGGTTAATTCCATTTGATGTTAGTGGAGCTGATGATTGTTTTTTTTTTAAATCTGTTTCTCATCAACTTTATGGAGTTGCAGAGTTGCATGTTGAAATTCGCATGGCTGGAATTATGCATTTACATAATCACCCAGAACCTCATGTATACATTGAGAGCATGAGTGAAAATAGTGGGAAAACTATCTCAACCAAATGTCAAAACCTGGCACTTGGTGTGATCACCTCATTATACAAGCTGTTGCTAATGCTTTTAACTGTGTAATTCATATCACAAACTCTAGTAGTAATTCACCAGAAACATTAATTGTGTTCGTATATTTGCATTCTTAAACTTATCACCTTTGAATAATATCATTCCTTTAACTGTGCTGTTTACTAACGTAATTGTTTGAGATATACATATGCATATGAAAACTGAAAACTTGTTCAAAACGTAATCATCCCTGCCCCCCTCCCCCCCAAAGAAAAACCCTCAGTATTATGCTAAGATCCCTTTCTCTATAATCACCGCTAGGAATTAAGAATTGACAACACCACTAAACTTATATTTTGAATAGGCATCTTTACATGCATGGATCGTCTTCACATTACTGACGAACGCACTTCATAACTATCAGTTACTGCTAGTATATATATATATATATATATATATATATATATATATATATGACATATATATATAGGTATATATATATATATAATTTTATGTATAATTTATATCCATTATTCATTATTAATGTCGCACAAGAGTTGAAAGCACTACCCTGCTATACTATACTGCATGAAATTGTGGTTTAATGTCCAGAATGAGGTCTTTGAACAAAAGTGAATAAGTGAACAAGCAAGGGCAGCTCAATCACTCAACCTTTTTAGAGCCGGCGAGAGTTTGGAAGAGGAAGGATCATCCAAAAAGTGGTAAATTAAGGGAGGTTACAATCAACAGAAAATTTGTAAACTACCAGGTGCAAAAGTGGCCATGGTCACTTACTGGAGATGGTCGCTTCCTAGAGGTTCCAGTTATTATTCAGACAAGTGATTCATGAGAGGTGGTGCTTATGGGAGATGTTTGCTTACAAGAGGTGGTTGCCAAGGGAGGTTCAACTGCTGCCTTAAATTGATGGCAATGACAAGTTTGAGTCCCCTATCGTACTGCACAAATTGTCATTCTCTTTCTAAGTTCTCAGTACTTGCTACTGTCAACACACTTATGCCATTGTGGTGGAAGAAGGATGAGTACCACCAGACATTCTAAAGAAGGATGAACACAGTTCAAAGGATGTGGAAGCTCAAAATGGTTCTTCTGCTGACATCATGCATGATCACTGAACCTCTACAGTTTAAATCTAGTCCCCTGAATAAAGCTTGCCCTGTCTACAGCACTGCACTTGGCTTTTATCACTGTACTATACATTAAATCAAGTCTTCTGCACTGTGGCACCCTTGCTTGCATTCCGCTTGCATTGTCCACTTGGCTGAACATGTAGCAATGATTGGTACACAAACCTTTAACATGCAATGTGATTAAAAAAAGCAGAACTTCAGCACATAGTTTCTATTTACTCTGTTATGACGTTTTGATAATTTTCTTAAGTTTGACATACCAAAAAAATGTGTGATGTACACTGTATGTCATTGATACATTGGTTGAGGTCACACTTAGGCTTTACTATAGTTTAATGTGTTTACTACAGTAAATGAAGGTAAACAAAAGTTTACTCTGGTAAAGTGAGCTTTTTGACTTAGACAATAGCCAGATGGCTACTTGTCTCAGTTTGTCAATCAAAACGGCAATTTGATAGCAAAAATAAATACTCCATTCCTATTGTACTTGCGTGACTTACGCCTGGGATTTTTTCCTTCGCATATTGCACCATGGAGGGATAACAAAACATCGATGTGGAAAACTAGAAGGATTCGATTTAGGAGGGATTAATTTGATGTTAAAATAAACATCTTATTTCACTTGTAACGCAATTTCAAAGACAGGCACGTGAATTGAGACAGCGCAATTTTTCCGGCAGTAGAAAAAGCAGTTTCATATCAAAAAAAATGACAAGCTGTCAACTAAATAAACAAAGTTTAGATAAACGCATGATAAACCATGCTTTTCCAGGTCGTTTTACTATTAATAGTAAACTTCACTTTCATCCTGCCGCTGTTGCTATCGCTACAAACCAAAATGTACATTTACCATAGTAAAGTGAAAATAAGTGGCCACACTTGAAATTGTGTTTACCATAGTAAACTTCACTTTACTCTGGTAAAAAATGCCTAAGTGTGACCTCAACCATTATGTACATGTACTTTGATTGAGAATGTTTCTTTTATACTTTAGTTAATATTCAGGACATGTAATAAAAGGAAATTTAAGTTCAGCAAGGGAAGAGCTGTTTAAAATTGAAATTGTGAAATTAACTTTTTGAGAATTGTACAATTTATCCAGACAAAAAATGGAAAAAACGTAACTTGCTGTAACAGCAGCTGTACACGCACTTTGACAGCTTTTAAATTATGTTTACCGTATAGTGAATAAAAATAATATAAGGCCCATGCACACCCAAACTGCTTTGTGTAGTATGTTGTGTTTTTGTTTTTACCCACTGCAGGAAGACTCTTGAAATATTCACATGAATGAAGATAAAAATATTAAATAAATGCCTCAAGACACAAAAACATAGGATAAGATTTAATAATTATGATTGATGGAAATGGATTCTGTGACATTGTAGCTGCAATATTGTTGCTAATACTAGCTTGTGATTTGCAAAAAAAGATTGTGATTTGTAAATTTTCCTTCCCTGCAAGAATCTGTGCCATGCACATTTTGGGTGAACATGGGCCTTTAACTGTCATAAATGCATGTATTGAACATAATTATCAAGTTTACTTTTTAACATGTGTGGTGTTACACAGGCTCACCAGTGCATGATCTGGACAATGATGCAGTGGAAGAACCTGAAGAGACAGTTTTTGAGCACTTGGTTAACGAAGGTGACGACAAGGCTGGAATAGAGGAGGAAATGGGTGAACAAATTAATGAACATCATGTGTCACAGAGGAGCTATCAAGTGCACGAACATGAAGCCATCAACGGTTATGATGATGAAGAAGCTCAGAATTACGAAGAAAAAGTTACCAATTGGGAAATTAACCGAGATGAAAGCGTGCATGATAGGGAACAAGTGAATGGTGAAACCATTGTTGAGGTGAAATCCAGCTGGCATGAAATTGCACACGAATGGGCTGAACCACACAGTGATTATGACCAAACTCCAACACAGGACACCCATACTCAGAAGCAGCTCCTTGATGTGAGGTCAGCCTCACCAGATTCAGAGACCACTGGTGAATTTTTTACTCCACTTGGCACTCCTCTCCACTCAGGAACGGGTACCCCTGCTCTCTCAGAGCACGGACAAAGTGTAGAAGGATTGGGTTCAGGATCTGACATATTTGTGGATGCGGGTGATACCACGCCCATTGAAGGGGACAGAACCCCTGTTGCTGAGCTGTCAGAGCAGGAGGGTAAGAAAGTCACCCTTGATGGGTACTCACCTTATATGGGCATTTTAAAACGTACATTAATATACTTGGCTTACGATAATTGATTTTATATCAATTCAATAGGTAATGATGCTACAGTTATATTTGAGACATTTATTTTTCTTGTCCTTTAAAGTGCTGTTATTTGTAATTTTGTGTGTTTAATGATACTGTAGGTTGACTCCAGGTTGTGATCAGTTAATTGAGGAGCCAAATTATCCTTGCTGCATGTTCTTAACAATAGGGCCGTTTATACGAGAGAAAATAAGCTGCGGCTTACTCTGGCCGCGAACTCCCTGTATAAATGGTACAAAATCTACGTTCACAGCTTATTCAACCCACAGCCAGCTCAAGCTGCAGCTTATCCTGGCCGAGGGGTTTTGGGAGCCTGGGCTTATCCTAGCCGCGGCTTACCTTGGATGTGAAAGTGTTCGTGTAAAGGCACTCACACGTTGTCCGCGGCTTGCTGAAGCCATGAACGATTGCTAGGCATGCTCTGCATTCATTTATACCCAGACCTTCACGGCTGAGAGATGCACGCTGCAGTGGCGGGAAAAATGAGTTCTGTTTACATAAATTTACATCCTCCAAAAAGTGGAAAATGGCAACCACAACGGATTCATCTAAAAAAAGAAACATTTGGAATGCCGCAGAAGAGAAGCAAATAATGCTAATATGCGCTGAATTAGAAATAGCTACTACATCATCTACGTCATCATTGGACCGATCTGGCTGCGAACTAAGCCGTGAACCATTTATACAAGCAGTTTGCATCTTATGTAAGCCATACTCGTATAAATGGTTCCTTTCGCTTCTTATGTAAGCCGTGGCCAGAGTAAGCTGTGGCTTATTTTCTCTCGTATAAACGGCCCTAATGTCTTACAAGGCACTCTTAACTGAGGGGAACTGGATTACTGCACTGTATGAAGGAGGGAGCAGACACATAATTAATTGTTGTAACAGTCAATTAGAGAAGGTCCAGTTATATTTATTTATTCCATTCTTTTTAAGCAATTCTTTAATTCCCTAGCATATTATTAGCTGATCGTGTGATGGCCAGTTTTACAGGGTTTTCATTAAGAATTGTAGTAACAGGAGAATAGTGTAAAGTAACAGGAGAATTATCATGAAAGATTATTATGAAAGGGCAAAGCTCTTTCAGGGAGCAAGCGAAATTTAGCAGGAGAATTCTGCATAGTAGCCAGAGAATTCTACGATCTCCGATGTCTAATGAACACCCTGCTTTTAATGAGACTGCAGTTGCCTTTTCTGTGCTTTCTTAATTACGTGTTCCATGTCATTGATATGACTGTTTCAAAATTATTGTGGCATTAATTAAAGAAATAAATTTTAATGTTCCAACAAATTGACACCAAAATCAGTTAGTGCAAGCAGTCAAGTTTTACTTTACTTGGAAACTACTGAATATTTTTGCATGCACTACTGGAACTTCTTTTGCCACCATCCAGTTTTATTTTGCCCAGTAATTACGTCTGTAAGTCTGAAACAGGTGCAGTGGTTTTCTCTGCACTTTTCTTTGTCCTTGCACCCTACGGATCTCCCCAGCTTTGCATCGTCATCTTTGCTGACCTCTGTTTGGTGGATATTAGTCATGTTTTCCCAACTTATTTCATTGGCATTTAATTAAATGATTTATACTGGAGTACATGTACGTATGTACATACAAATTTTCATGAATAACTTGTGAGCTTTCAAATACAAAATGACTTATTCACATACTGGGGATCAGTGATATCAGTACATGTAAAATAATGGATGTAAATGGTGTGCTAGTGTTTTAATTCACAGTACTGTTCATTGCACTGCTGCATGTGTTGTTGTAGCTGGAGATCCTCTCCCTTTGTGAATTTCAAGAGAAAGTGACTCACTGTTTTGCAGTCTCAACAATCTATGAGTGGCTTACGGTCACCACATCACCACTGAGCAAAATTTTATATTCGATTGACAAGTTTCAGATGTGTACAACTTTCATAGAAACTATTAAACTAAAGAGCTGTGTGGAATGTTCCTCCCCATCTGCTTGAAACAGTTTTTGCAGATTAACTGACCAGTTATAGTGGAAGGCATGAGGAAGTTCTCACAGTCTAATGAAAAACTCTGTCAAGGGTATCGCTCCAGCACCTAGCTCGCTAAAGGAGCTGGACTGAAAGGCAATGTGTTTAAACGATCTTAAAGCCCTGGATGGATTTAAATGAGGGGTAAAAGGTTTCAGCTGCCTTCCAGGTTTAGCTGAATATTTTTGTTTTTGCTTGTCATGACAGATGAAGAAAACATGAGAGATGTTACAATACGTAACCCAGAAATAACCTGCAGCACAGAACCTGATGACGGTGCGGAACCAGAAGGAGGACACAGGACACCCACTAGAGATGAGGACACTGATTCCATTGACCAGGCGTTTGCAAATTATGAGAGGGAACACTCAATTGTAGGCACAAAGGCACTTCAAGAACAGCTTAACATTATCAGCATGGTTAGTTACACGTAAATGGTCTTTATATTTTTATGAATACATAACGCAAGAGAGTTTGGTCACTTTAAATGCTGGTAAAACTGGTTAGGGATCTTGAGGGCAAGTTTGTTGATGGCAAGCTGGTTAAGTGACCTGTGGGCAAGTTTGTTGATGGCAAGCTTGTTAAGTACCCGGAGGGCAAGTTTGTTGATGGCAAGCCAGTTAAGTACCCTGTGGACAAGTTTGTTGATGGCAAGCCAGTTAAGCACTCTGTGGGCAGGTTTGTTGATGGCAAGCCAGGTAAGTACGCTGTGGGCATGTTTGTTGATGGCAAGCTGGTCAAGTACCCTGTGGGCAAGTTATTTATTTTTCTAGTAGATATGATGATGGCAAGCCGGTTTATGATGCTGATGATGGCAAGCTGGTTAAGGCATGCTGGTGAAGTGCCCTGTGGGTAAGTTTGTTGATGGCAAGCCAGTTTAAAGTCCCCTGTGGGCAAGTTTGTTGATGGCAAGCCAGTTAAGTGCCTTGTGAGCAAGTTTGTTGCTGCCAAGCTGGTTGAGTAGCCTGTGGGCGAGTTTCTTGATGACAAGCCAGTTAAGTACCCAACCCTGTGGGCAAGTTTGTGTGGTTGACCCTGGGAATGAGGTTGACAAGTCAGTTTAGTGCTCTCTGGGCAAGTTTGTTGATGGCAAGCCAGTTAAGTAACCTGTGGGCAAGTTTGTTGATAGCAAGCCAGTTAAGCACCCTGCGGGCAAGTTTGTTGATGGCAAGCCAGTTAAGTAACCTGTGGGCAAGTTTGTTGATGGCAAGCCAGTTTAGTACCCTGTGGGCAACTTTGTTGATGGCAAGCTTTCCTTGAGGCAAATTCAATATTATTGTTACCGTCTTATTATCGTGTGGGTTCGAAAATAACCAGGATGGTTTTACTAAAAGTTTGAAAAAAATAAAACAAGAAGGCTAGAAGACAAGTTATTTGCAAGAACAGCTAGATATGCGGCCCTGTCTCTGTGTTTTCGCATTTCAGGGTAGTCGTGAAAGTATCGTCAGCTATTACAGTGACGCTGGGGAGGGTCGGTTTGGCAATATCCCCATCACAGGTGAAATACTGTTTGGACTGAGGTTCGACAAACACAAAGACCAGTTACAAGTGCAGATCCATCGGGCCAAAGATATTGCACCTGCTGACCAAAGGAGAGGAAGATCTGATCCGTAAGTTGACTATGAAGCTGTACATGTACTCGTATAATTCTTTGTCTTCCAACTCCAAGTGCACAAAAAAGAAGTATCTTACTGCGTTTTGTTTTGCACGTACACTGTATACACGAATTCCCGATGCCACGCGGTCAACCGTTTCCTCTCCCTAATATCTTTCTCTTTCATTCTATAGTGGAGTTAAATTTAGACGAAATTTGGATATTCTGATTAGGGACTTTTGACTGAGAGGTTGGAATGGAGCGAGTGAAGTTTTTCTATAATTATAATTTCCAAGGCAAAACATTTGAATTTCAAAATCATACGGCCTTGTTTGACTTCTACAGTCAAAAGTTATACAAACATTTTAGTCTACCCTTGGAGCGACCTGCATGCATTAATAATCCGGTATCTCAAACTAATGTTAACACTATTGTATATTGAGAGTTTCGCATACCTTAGACCCCCTTCAAGGGCAAAAGACTCCCTAACTACTAGTTTGTACCGTGCGTCACAAGCGTTTCAGTCTCTCTTTTTTTTGCCGCGCGAAAACTGGGATGAGAGCAAAACGTTTGCTATCTTTTCAGTTTTCGCGCGGACAAAGGACGACAAAACAAAACAAAACGAGGAAAACCCGACGAAAACGCTGGAATGAACACTAATAATAGGCCATTTCCGAACTACCTTAAGCCTCTTTTTCAAAGCGAGTCCTGGTGCTCATCTTTTCATACGAAAATTAGTTTTCATTCACATGCAAACTAAACTCATTTCCAGACGAATGATTGTGCACCAGGCCTCGCTTTGAAAAAGAGGCCAAAGGTAATTCGGAAATGGCCTATTGTGCCTGAGGCGTACAATAGCTCATAAATCTCCTGATCTCGTCACAGGTATGTCAAGGTATACCTTCTACCCGACAAAACCAGAGGAGGCAAACGAAAGACAAAAGTAAAGAAGAATACCTTGGAACCAGATTTTGATGAAATCTTGCGGGTAAGTTGCGCAATTGTCAGCCGGTTGGGTCAAGCACCTCTTAAATTGGTTGACCACTGACCACTTTATCCAGCGGATAACATGTATTGGTGCTCACTAATACGCGTTGACTCATCCGCCGGATACATGTATCAGTATTTGCTCTTTGAACAACCAGGGCCTCAACTATATTTCGCGCAGTTGCAGGTGTTCTGATGGTGCAATGCATGGGAGCAGGGAAAAACAAAATGCGAACGAAAAAATTTGCGAGCCGAAAACATGAGAAGATACTAGTTCGTCGTCTCCTTTTCTTCTTTGAAGAGCTCAAGCAGGGACGCACGGCAACGAAAACATGATTTCAAAAAAGTGAGCCCCGTTATTGTAACGGTAACTAATAGACCTTATTCGTATCCTCCATAATGACCTGGACCTAGCGTGCACGCGAGGCTTAAACGGGGGAATCTTTTCATATGCAAATGTATTCCCCCGCAAGAGCCTCCACTTCATGCTAGATCCAGTTCAATACCGAGAATACAAATATGGTGTATCACCCTGCTAGCAGAGCCTTTCTCTTAAAAAACTCCGAAAGAAAGACTCTGCATGCAGAGTCAAGTCTTTATTGAGCATGCGCTTGTTGTTGCTTGGATACAATTTCGAGCCCAGGACGAATCGCGCGGGCTTCAGTGTTTTGGGCTCAGTTTTGACCTTCAGTTTATCAACAGAATTTATGCGTGCGGTAAAAAAAAAAACCGGTTTGACGATAGAATACCGGATTGACTAGCCCACAAGTTGGGGCTGCGGCGACTTGAAAGACCTGACTAGATTTCTGCAGAGTCTTCCTTTCGGAGTTTAAAGGAGCACTGTCACCGGGATTTTTGCTGTTTTTGGTTCAATTCTGCCAAAATTACTGCCTTTTACCTGTTATCGTGCAAAAAATGCTCCTACAGAATCAGCAAGATGAATTCCAATGAAATTTTAGCAAGAAGAGCTAACCATAATAATTTTTTGCTGATTTTTCAATGCATAGCTTGAAATTTTGAAAAAACTGGCAAGTTTTTTGAAATTTTTGCAGGGAGAGCTAACCATAATAATTTTTTGGTGATTATTCAATGCAGAGCTTGAAATTTTGAAAAAAACTGGCAAGTTTTTTCAAATTTCAATCCATTTCCATCCTCGTCATCTTACAAGGAATACAGAAGTTTATGGTGTCAATGCAGTACTACAGTCTTTGGCAACAAAACTAGACCATTATTTTAAGGTTTCCACTGATGCATTGGCAGTTTTAAGCTTTTTAAAGTGATGGTACAATAGCGTGACACTGCCCCTTTAAGAACGGCTCTGATAGCAGGGTGATGGTCTATTTGCGATTGTTCCTGCCAACTCTTTTACCGTGTACAATGTGGGCGAACTTTCCAGGAACTGAATTAGTAGGAACGAAGTTTGAAGTTAGGAAAAAGGAAAATACGTGTACGTTCACTGTTGTACGCTGACGTTCTTCACAAATCCTTGAGTTTAGTGATTTCCTCATTATTTTGGAGAGGAAAGCAAATTACGAAGGAGAAAACTTTTTGAAATACATTTGATTACAAAAATGAGCGATATTACACGACGTTTCGAAGTCACCTTGACTTCATTTTCAAGTGATAAATGTAACGGTCGTTTCAGGTTTAAATTAAGTGGTTGTTTATAACGTCAGCCAACGAATTAGTGCGCACTAATTCGTTGGCTGACGTTATAAACAACCACTTAATTTAAACCTGAAACGACCGTTACATTTATCACTTGAAAATGAAGTCAAGGTGACTTCGAAACGTCGTGTAATATCGCTCATTTTTGTAATCGAAAGCAAATTAATGTGCTAAAATGCAGCTCGATTATTTTTTCTCGTTGAGCCTACTGTTTAATGATGATGATCATGATGACGACGGCGGCGGCGGCGTCGACGACGACGAGAACGACGACGACGACATGTGCCCGGTTCTTAGGGAGTGCAGGCAGCAATTTATAGCACTGAGAACGTTCATAATTATAAGAACTTATTTATTCACAGCAAAACAGTCACAACATACATGTGACTTAACAAGTTATTTGTAACAAGTGGTCATGTTAACTAAATTATGTTAATTAAATTATTCTCGTTGCCGATGCCGATGCTGTCGTTGGTGCTTGTTGCTTAATTAAGCTCCCTATTACAGTGGTACTCTTTTCGCTGTTCCTTTCACTTGAACGTCTGGACTGGGCTGTTAACGTTGCGGTCACTTCTGAAAGCTCTTGTGTCAGTTCCGACGCAACTGATTTTGAATGAAAGGTGGGCAGGTTTGAGGAAAAGTTGTTGCATCGCTGAAGCTCGTTTTATTTCATCGACAGTTTAAAGTAGGATTTGACGAGATGTTGACGCGCACTCTTTGGCTAACTATGTGGAACCACGACACGTTCGGTCACAATGATTTCCTGGGGGAGGTGATGCTGCCACTGGACACATACCAGGAGTCGGGATTCAGCTGGGATGACCCCTCACCGAACTGGTATCCGCTGCGGGAAAGGGTAGGTGCGATTCCCTCTGTTCCATCCCCCATGTTTTTCCAAGTAAGGGTAATGTTGGGAAAAGCAAAGGCTAAATTGCCACTTCATAGTAAGGTGTATATTGCGTCTCTCTCTTCTTCGAGTTTGTGTGGACTACTTCAAAACGGCGGCGACTTGCGAAGGTATTGGAAATATTTGAAAGATTTGAAAGGTTTGAAAGATGTGATTTATTTAACACTGTCACCCGCAAACTCGGAAACAAAAGCATTCTGAGTCCTCCCAAAGGGAGTCGAACCTATTATCTTCCGATTACTTGTTCGGATGCTCTACCACTGAGCCACAGGAGATTCGTAGGAGCTTTATAGGAGCTTTATAGGGCAAGGTTTGTTTTGAGGGTCTAATGTATGAATTAAGGTACCGCCTGTATAAGATGACGGCTAGGAGACTGCTCAGTAATCTGAAGAATGAAAGCTTGCTCGCGGTGTTTGTTTGGATCGGAATCGCTTGATCGGTTCTCTTAATTGCAAGAGAAATACTGAGCCAACTCTAGCAGCCTAGAATTGACGCATCGTCGAAATTTGAGTTACTTTTGAGGTGAGAAAGATAACGTAAAATTTTACTTTCGAAATGAAAATTGTTGAGAGGGAAATTTCCATTAGTCTTCCTCTTTTTCTCTGTTTTTAAGGTGGAGAACCGGACAAATGTCCATAATATTCGCTTGTGATTTTAAAAATACTATTACAAATACTACAAATACTACTACAAATACTACAAATACTACTACAAATGTTTGCCGAATTTTGTTCACAACTGTAATTTGCTAAGGAGTTAAAGGGCTGTGCACTAACAGACCTCTGCGTGTACGTCTGTCGTGCCATCTCAATTTGTTTCCTTGCGTCACGACAGCGCTCGGAGCCGTCTCTGATGACTTACTGCGGGGACCTGACGGTGTCACTGATGTTTGAACCGGGTGAGGAGAGCCACAAGGACAAAAAGAAGAAAAAGAAGTGGGGAGGAAAGCTACACGTCAAGCTGAAGGAAGCTCGAAACCTCCCTGCCAAGGACTCTAGCGGGTTTTCAGACCCATTCGTTAAAAGGTAATGTATTGAATTCTCTGAAAAAAGCTTGTGATAACAGACGTCTTTTGACCCCTAGATGTTACGGGCTGTTCGCTGTCCCCTGCTAACAACCTTCGACTGTTTTGGTATAGTAAGCCACGAGATACTGACTTGTAGAAGAGAGTGGTTTGCCCCTCTCTCCTCAGTAAACGTTTAGGTAATGTTCAGTGTAGATGGGCTATGAACCATTTCCACATGCAGCGTTTATGGGTGAACTTTCAGATCTTATGACACCCATTTTGAAATCACTGGTGATCCTTGCAATCTGATTGGCTCTCAACAGTGAAATTTATTCCCAAATTGCACCATTTTTTTTTACTCTAAATCGCATCCTTTCTGTAACTCATCAAAATGAAAGTGAAATAATACTAACCTATCAATTGTCATGGATAAACAAATATTAATATTGACAAAAAGCTGTGTGATTTCAAAATGGATGTAATAAAGTGGTAATTGAACTTCGTGTCATGCGATTTTGGTCTGAAATCATACTTGAAATCACACGTATGATTTCAGACCAAATTGCACTCCACTCAGTTCAATTACCATTATATATCCCAGCCAGGGGAGGGGAAGGCGTCCGTCCTCCACCCGCCCGGGCCGTCTTAGTGCGTGGGGTGGGCTGGGGGTGCGGGAGGGGGGTGGGGGGGGGGGGGGAGGAGGAGGGATTGGCTCCATGTCTTCACGCCTCTCTCCCGCTCTCGTAGCTGAGAGTGGGAGGGTGGTTTTTTTTTTGTAAGTTATTTTCCTTCAGAAGATAGCGGGTTTTTTTTTAATATTATCTGAAATTTGTCCATTTGCGAAATAATGCCCATTATACGGAGTACCGTACGCAGAAGTCTATTTATGTAATCTGTTTCTGTTTCTTTTTTTGTTTATATATATATATATATATATATATATATATATATATATATATATATATATATATATATATTCAGTTAAGAGTTACATAATAAATAAAAATTATACATAAACACACATATCAACTTCCTCTGCTCGCATATAGCTTGGCTAATCGAGGTGGGCAGAGGAAAACAAACATAAGGTGATTCAGTAGGAAGAGATTTAAAAAAAGGAAAGGAAAGGAAAGGAGAAGGAAGATAAATCTATACAATCGATACAAAAAAGATGAACTAGAATTATTACAATTCAACTTTACAAAATTACAAGCTTATTTTAGATTTCATGACATCTTGCTTAATCCACGTTTCATTGACCGCATTATGACAAGAACGACAAGAGACTGCAGAAAAACAAAATGCTATAAAGTATTAAAAAGAAAAAAATGGCGGTAAGGTTTTTATATCGAGGTAAACAGAGCCGGACCCAGCAAAAATTTGTAGCGATGATGTCGATGTTTTAATCGATACAAAAGAAGTATTGGCTGACTTCGCAGATAACAGTCGCTGCAGAAAGTGTTGTAACCTGTTGTACCCTCGTGGTCTTACTTGTAGCCTGAAAATCATTTTTCTTTTGCAAATACGAAATTTAGGCACAGGATATTTTTTGGGTTGTTCCGCAATTTTATAGCCTCCTTCGCAGACGTCTTTGGGCTCGTCACGCGTTCCTTCCCCCACGAATGTCTGTTGAACTGAACTGCCACTTCCGTTCGCGGCGGTTAGCCAATCATAGTTCGTTTTCCAATTTTTTGAAAGTAGGACTTCGACCCCTGGATTATTTTCACAGACGATGCATGTGAATCGGGTGTCCATTTCCATTCTTACGCAGCTCGTTATTGGTTTCTTCAAAACAAAGGCTAACCGCCGGCGAACGGAAGTGGCAGTTCAGTTCAGCAGACGTTCGTGGGGAAGGAACGCTTGACGAACCCAAAGACGTCTGCGAAGGAGGCTAGCAATTATATGTTACTCTTATTTTACTCTGAGGCGCCGTCCACACGTATCCGGATATTTTTAAACCCGCAACTTTTTCTCTGCTTGTTGAAAAAGTTTCACGTCCACACATAACGTATTCAAATCGAATTTGCCCGTCCACACGTATCCGGATTCGTTCTAGTATCCAGGACGCCTCTTTGACTATTGTCAACAGAGCATGCGTCATTAGGCGTGCAAGTTAGTGGATTTAAAAATATCCGGATTCGACCGTCCATACGATTCCAAATTCTTTGCGTATCCAAACATTTCCATTCTGGAGAGCGGGTTTAAAAAGTTTCGGATTCACTAGCAGGATTCATCGGATACGTGTGGCGGAAGGCGAATCCGGACGGGGCCTGAATCATTTATGAGTGCCAAAGCGACTGTTTACGAGAGAATGATACTGTACGTGGCATATACCAAACAACAGATTTGTGCTTAAAACCGTTCCACGAAACTAGATTATGATCACTTTGCAAAGTTCACGGAATAAGATGTAATAGTTTGTTCTCCCTTCACTGTAAATCTGTAGCAACTCACCGCCGATGAGAGCTTTTTTGGCAATTTCCTCCATTTTCTCCATCGGTTGAACTCCAGTCTCGTTCGTTAGAACTTCAAAGCTGGGCAGGTGCATTTCTGTGATTTTCAACATCTGGTTTTGGATACCTAGCACTGATATAACTTTTTTCCCCCTAATGTTTTGAATTATTTTCACTCGTGAGTTTTGTTTCTGTGTCCGTTTCCTTTGAGATAACTCGACGCCACAAATTTCTGCATTTGTAAATTTTCGCAGTTGTTTGCGGGACTTTATACGCTTGATTTTTAATTGCATCTGATACACAATGTACCGTATACAAAGTGCTCGTCATTAGAAGCATCTACCGAATAGACAGACTATACAAACAGGTAGCCTAACAGCAATTTACATGTCGGAGATTCTAAGAGCGCTGGTTTACTTAATGTGCTGTGTGGTTTGTAACTTGGTGTCCACTTTCTCGCCGCAAAAATGCTGCAGTTTTATGGAGTAAAAATGAATTAATTTTTGGAACAAGGTAAGAAAAAAAGTCGCAGATCCATTGGATGGAAATTTTCCGAAAATTTATTATGGTTTGTGAACGTTGTCTGAAATTTTAATACTCCAAGTAAGTATCCCCAAATCAGCTGTTTCTGTTTACGAGGTTGTAATGTTTAAGAATGTCTTAATAATTATCGAGTTTTTGAATAGATTACTGTCTTTCTTGATTACAAATCAAACTGGCGTACTAAAAATATTTTTTGTTGACTTAATTACCTACCGGGGATGCACTCTCCCTTTGTTTTTCCTCCCAAACGAAACGAAACTCGATATTACACTTCAATATCACCACATCCTCTGGTATCGGGGAAGGTACACCCTCGGAACGTTTTAAACGAATTGTTGTGGAGAACTTATATGACAAGCGATCACCGAGACAATGCACTAAACGCATGACTAATGGACATCGTCGTATTCAATAGGCAAATTTAGCAAAGACAAAGTGGCGACAGTGACAACGGCGTGCAGGGGTCTGAAAACCGACTTGACCAATGGCAGAATTACAAATTGAGCACCAGAAGTCGCGTTCAATCCTTTCCGCGCGCTTTCGCGTTCTGATTTGACGTTGCGTGTCTTTGCTAAATCTGCATTTCACTAGGCCACGCGCAAGGAGACGGAGGGCGTTTAGTATTCGTTCGCGACACGCGGGTTTCCGCTGCTCCCACTGATTTGAGCGTCAGGATTTCGGGGGCTGTGTCGTGGTGATTTTTATGGTTTAGAGGTCAAGTTAAAAGCAAACATCCTCAAGCACCATTGCTCAAAACCAAATTAAAATGCCCCTAGAACACCAAAACAGAGATATCAAGCTATTTTCTCAAAAGGGGAAGCAAACCATAATCTGTATTTGGCTATTTTTTTCAAGTTGCAATCCTCAATCCTTGCCATCCTGAGCCAAAGAGGCTTATTTTTAGTTTTGCTAATTGGCAAAATAATTTTAAACAAAACTGAACATTATTTTTGGGCTTCCAATATAACTGTCAGCTTTTCAAAGTAATATTAATTAAAAACTCGGGACATGGCTCCTTTAAGTACCTAGTAAATGGGGTAGCGAGCCTCAAGTCGCTTAGTAACCCAGTGGTGCGAAGGAGCATCCCGACCACCGCTGCGTGAAAGGTCATAGGTTCGTTTAACGTCTAAGACTCTGATTTTCTTTCTCACAGCTTTCGTCACTAGATGAATATTACATATTTTCTCGTTTTTAAATGCATTTCTTTGGCCACAGTTTGGCTAATTGACACCGACTTTTACAATTTTTTTTTTTGGGGGGGGGATTAACTATTAAATTACACTGGATGTGGACTGAAATGCTGGGGCCTTTGTGTCAATTTTAATTTTTGACAGCTCAGGGTCTTGTATCATGTATCAGGCCGCGTGTTTTAGTTTTTGTCAAGTTGCCCGTCTCTACTGTTTTATTTCTTTTACATGCAGGTTTTGCTTCTCGTGATACGTGGATTTTGTTTGTTTCTTTGGAGCATTTTCTAGACAAAATCCTGAATCCACCACCTTCAATCGTTTATAACAGCTATTGTTCTTACTTATTTCCTCCGTCCGATCCAGTCCCTCTCAAAGTAATATTTCAATTGGTTGATTTGCATTCCATTTTTGCCTTTTAAGTCAAAGGTATCATCTATTATATAGGTAAACATCGGTGATCTGATCAAATTTAGAATTTACATTTCAAGGACACCATTCTTTTCGAAACACGACTTTTCCAATATTTGTACACGTTTTCGTCTTCGCCAAGAGCATTCACTGGATTCGACACGGTGATGTAAGTTTTTTTTCCTTGTTGACATTCGTAATATAACGAATTCAATTTCTAGTCGTAATTAGAAGCGGCAGATTTCAGTTTGATCTGAAATTCATGAGTAATGTTATTGGCCTTTCGTAGATATTATTTTGTCCCGTTTGCTGAAGACGGAACTTCTGTCTGCCGTTAAATCTTTGTCGTGAGCAGCTGTACGTCTGATTTTCGCACCGAAAGTTGCCTTGTGCCAGTTTGATTCAACTTCCTGGATCATTCGACAGCAATTTCCTCTAACCGTGAGTTGTTGCTTTACTGTTACGTTGGGAGTAGAATTACCTCGTCGTCTCGCAATACTGTCATTACTTGGCGATGCGTACGTCGTTGAAGAGTAGTCTCGTATAAGAGCAGCTCCTTCTGTGTATTAGGCGAATTGGTTAATTGTCAGCTCTTTTTTTTTCGCACTTTTGCTTAGCTACCCGTTAGTGAGAAAGTCGTTTTACCTAATGTATGCTTTGTGAACCCAACAGAACTGTGGTGTTGTGTAAGTGCCGTATTTGTACGATTTTGCCAAAGCGGGATGTTTTATTTGACATGTTGTTTTCGCCTTCATGCGACTGGACGCAGATAGCTTTTGTAGACGTCTTAAAATATCTGCAAAGTGATCAAACCTTAAAAAGCGTTAGTGATGTGCCTTAGGGGATAGATACTTGATTCGTAATTATTCCGTCTTCGTTTTCCCTTCCTTTCATCAGTGCCACTTTCAGTGCCACTTTCTCGACCTTGAACTGTGGTGCATTTGAGTCCCGTAAGTAAAGCGCTTCAACTGACTCAAGAGCTGTTTCGTCTTGTAGCGAAAATTCATTCTTAGTTAAAGTGGGCAAGTATTTTATATCCTTCACGTGCTTATTGTATTATGCGTGCATTGGATCGTCTCACCCAGTCCCTCTTGTCTTGTCAACGATTTGGTGAAGAACGCTCAAAAATTAAAATCGCCGTTAAAACGAGCTACTTCCCCAATTACGTTACAAAACGTGTTACGCTGTGGCGTTAAATCGTTAGCTTGCTTGCAAGCTCTCTCGCCGCACGCAATAAATCTCGCGTGAGACCCCAGTGGAGAGCTCCCTCGCGGGCTGTTAAATCTTTTTTTTCGTCAACCGTTTTTATGTCCATGTTATGGACAAATGTCGGTGCGTTTTAATGTTCTTAGGCTTCTCAAATTTCTCTCCTATGATCCTTGGTTCTTTTAAATATGAGATATGGAAATCGCTTTTCCATTATTCATCACTTGTGTGATATTCCTGGCCTTGAACACCTGTCTTGATAGCAGTTAGAGTTTCGATTGATAAGCATCATTTGGATTTTTATTGAATTCGAAGACAAATTGTCTAAGTACATGCGCCCTTTAAAGTAGCTCACTGTTGCAGTTTGCAGTAAAGGCATCAAAGACATTAATGTGTAATTGTAGTGTTTTTGTACTAGCTCGTGGTCATCGTATTTTCGTAATTATTATGCATTTTTACGCCATGTAACCGTAGCCAACGAGCAGTCTTTAAGAGGGGCTATCACCTTATTTTGGCATTAAGAACGTCTTCGGATCAATGGAAGCCCAGAAATAATTCGGGTTTTGTTAGCAAAGACTGTTGTTGCACTGCAGCTATTTGCTTTTGTCTGTTGTTACGTATGGCAGGAATGGAAGTGGACTTGACAAAAATGTGGCCAATTTTTTTTTAAAGATGAGGGTGTTTGTTAGAAATTTGGCAAAGTTTCAATATGACTTGCTCTCATCGCTAAAGTTCATGTGACGTCTTCCTCTTAGCTTTGCAGAAGCATTTTGCGTTTGAGTAGTAGAGGTACAGTAAAAACTAGACTGGGAGTAGTCTCTAATTTCAGCGATAGATTGTGCCCCGGCGAAAGACACGCGCGCGCGCGAAGTTGCGAGGAGACGCGACGCGAGCGTAGGCTCTACATAATTGGTGTTTACTGGGAACTTAGGCTATGTTCTTAAACAGATTCTTATTTTCTTAACAAAAAAAATATTTTTGTTGAAAGAATATTTGATACTGTGTTTCATGTATCAGAAATGGCATTGATACATATGTGTATCTGAAATGACACTGCAAGGGATCTGCGGCTCATTTTCGTTACCCATTAGAGCTTGTTTATTTAATTTATGAATTCTTCGTTTTGAATGAATCTTATAAAACAAGAACCTGTTTCTAATTTTAGGCTAAAACGGGTGGTTATGTAAAGAGGGTCAAATGGAAATCTTAGCCTAACAAGTTCTTAAAATAGATTCTTATGTGCGGGTTTTACTGTATTGGCTAATGATTTGCAACATCATCCGCGACAGTGCTCCTTTAAGTAATGTTTAATAAATGAGCAGGAGTGTTTTATCAAGTTAAAAACACGAGGCGCAGCCGAGTGTTTTAGGACTTGATAAAACACGAATTGCGAATTTATTGAACGGCTTAAAAAACTTTACTGTACATCTATCCATTCTTACACTAAAATTTAGATTTTGGGTTATTTTGGCCTAGAAAATCGGTTGTAAAATTTTCCCGTGTCTTTATCATAATTATGTAAAGACACTCATTAAAAATTAATTTCTATGGTATTTCCTTCATGAATTATTAATGAGTTTTTTAAGTAAATGTAGACATGAGGTCATACCAAGCCACTGCTTTCCCCTGGTCATATGAATCAAGTGTATACGCGCACCATCTTCACCCCCTTCCATCTACCCTCATCTTCCCGTTCACTGAGAATAACTCGGTCGTAAATAGTGTGGTTTTCAATTTACTATCGATGCCAAGCGGTTTTTGTTTTAGTGCTTCTCATTGATGGAAAAAGTGGCGCGAGTTTTGCTGGCCAATCACACAGCGAGGCAATGCAAAATCAAAGCAAACGCAATTTGCTTTCGATGCGTAATTGAAAACCGCTCTAAATAAGCCCCGGCTAAACGATCAGACATTTCCGTCCAACATCGTGTTGTGGAAGAACGTGTTTGACCGTTTAGCCGCCTCTCTCAACTTTACATTGAAATGGTTTGCTATGTTTGATCTAGATCAAACATTTTCATCCAACATTTCGCGAAACGAACAAATGTTTGATCGTTTAGCCACCCTTGAAAACAAAGCATACACAACCAGTAAAAAGAAAATAATCGAAGCCCTCTCAAGTCATAATTTCAGCAGAAATACGTAAAAATCTCTCTGTGAGTTCACTTTGTCCCACGCTTGTTCAAACATTGTTTGCCCATTTGACCACTGTGGGTACCAAGCAAAGTGTTGGAAGAAAATGTTTGGTCGTTTAGCCTGGGCTTAACTCTGGCCAGTC
>JAEMWC010001003.1:150000-175000 GCA_016490735.1 Pachyseris speciosa | reverse complement strand
AAATACTGGAAATCAAATTGCGAAAGTTTTTAGTTTCGTAACGTGAAATATTCTAAATAAATGAAGAGCGTGTTCTTTGACAAAGAAAACGTCGCCATCAATAATTTAAGTTACGAATTCTCGCCAAAAGCTGGGATTCTATTTGATAGGTGCTTTAAAATTAATTTGCCGAGTACGTCCTGTCAAGGACTTTATCCTAAACATAAATTTTTGTAAAATTTGTTAAGTAATTTATTAAATTCGACAGTTTTGTAAAAACTAAGCAATTGGTTCGATTCGTATTTTGTTAGCAATATGCTGCAAACTCTAAATAATTTGTACAAATTGCGCGTACTACGCTTTGTATTTTGCCCAAAGCATTTATTAGATTTTCAAAAAAATGTGTTTGAAAAACAAACAAGCAAGCAAACAATCTAACAGTGTCATTCGCTATGTCGCCTGTGTGTTTGTTTATGCGTGTTCCTTTTTTCAAGGTCAGTATTTATCAGGCGTTGCAAATATTTAACAATTATCCTGCGAAATCGCGGGGAATATCGCCTGATACGTACCCGACGAGGCCGTAGGCCGAGTTGGCTAAAATCAGGCGATATTCCGCAAGATTGAGCAGGTAAATTGTTTTATTATTCAACACATTAACGACAAAGCAGAATTTTCTGCGTTTATTGCCCAAAAACAAAAGCTGGAAAGGCCGTCATTATTCTTCGCGACACACAAAATTACGCCGGTATATCGCAGAACATCTGTTGAGTACGTGACGAAAATTGAGCGTGTTATGATCAAATTTGGACAGTGGTCACAACGTGTTGAATACTAATGCCGTGTATTTGCGGTTAGCATATTAACCCTTGAATTTTCAGGGTTTTGAAATAGTTTTCGTATTTATATCTTTGCATTGTTATTGGACTTAGCTATTTTCGTAGCAATCCCGGACAATGCCATCCATTTAACTTGTATTTAATACTTAAATATATCGTTGTAAAATGTAGCGCGTTTGATGGTCAGTACTTTTTAGTATTATATCTTTTCAAGGCCCCAAAGCCATTTGTTTTGCTTAATGCTAACGTACTTGTGCAAGCAAGCCCTACAACCTTCTGTATTTAGTGCTGACTTCGGTTCTTTCCTTGGTATTAAAATGTAGTAAATTTATCGTACCTGGCTGCGTTGTGCTGTTATCAGCCCTTGCATCGTAGTTTGGGAGGAATTGAATGAGTTGAAAAGTTCCCCTGTTGTGAGAATAATGCGATGTGTACACGAACCTTGTATAACTTTTTTGTGGCAAACAGACGTCGTTGGTCTTTTGGGGTGACACCTAAGATGAAGAACCGAAGCCCATTGAATGCCGGGAACTCTAAAGCCCTTTGTTTTGCATCTCATTAACAAAAACCCTGATCATAATGTTATGCTGGTTACACATTGGAATAGTGAGGGTAAAAGTGAAGTTAAACACCTGTTTTGGGACTCAGTTCTATTTGAATCCATGATGTAACGAGTCTCTACATAATCCGTTGGAAGCCCCTCCTAACAACCACACAAGCAAATCGACCCTAAATTATGTAGTTAAGTAATGTGTAATTATTAAAGCCCAAGCTGAAGTTCATTTTATAGACAGCTGTTAAATTTAAATTATACGCTAAATTGATAATTAACGTCAAGGTTACCATGAACAGGCCATGATATCATCTAAATAAAATAATCTTGCTTCCAGAAATGTATACTAGAAATAAGTATTTTAAAATCATGTTAAATGCAACTAAGAGTTCATGTTATAAGTTAAAATTGTTTGCAAACCACACATAACCTAATTGTGGATTATATGAAATGAAAACTATGAACATTTAACGTCATTAGTTGTTAATTACTCGTGTAAATAAGATTTACATGAAGCCGTCGTAAACTCTTCGTAAAACGTACTACCTCCATCCCCATCTCATGCCTTAAATAGCATACTAAAAGAAAAAGTTAAAGAATTATTAATATGATGAACAATGACATCAGAACAATTGTCAAGCATTTACTATACGTAGGCCATAGAGGTACACTAAACAACTATAATTATTAATGATGATGATGATGATAATAATAATAGTAATAATAAATTGAAACACGCCTTTTTATTTGCATGTTCCTCAGGCTATTCAATTATTTCATGAGCCCATTATTTCTCCTTTGTGTTGCAAATATTGTGTTCAAACAAATTAAGGCAAATATGATTTTCAGCAAAATTCAAAAGCTGAATTTTAAACCTTAAAGAGATGTCACCCTAAACAACGCAAGTTCACTTCGCATTTTAGCGACATAAACGCTGTTAATTTTTAATGGTACTTTTTCAATACTCATGTCTATCGAAATGTCAGTTCAAAAAAACTCCTTTAGCCGCGATTTTATCTTTGACTTTCTTCTACGTCAAGCTGGGGGTCTGGGGCCGAGAACAAGGAGTTATTTCAGGGGAGGGTGGGTGGGGAGGGGAGGTATTACTTCTTCACCAGTCTCCAGCTTTAATCGCCGTCGTTATCCTACGTTATATTGCCCAAATAATTGCCTTCGCAGGCAGCTAGGTGCAAAATCCTGTTCCAGGTGGTCAGAAGCGGGCAGCAGCAGAAAGAATACCGTAAAGAGAAAGGTGAATGCGCGCCAACATCTGAATGCCCGAACTGGGCTTTATGTATATCGTGCTGGGAGATAAGCTGCGAGAGAATAGCAACTGGGGACAACGCTCAGCCGTGCGAAAGTAAGGTTTTGTTTAGTCTTACGCCCGGAAAGCAAAGATTACATTCGCATGTGGTCAAAACACGGTTAAGATAAGCTAGGGTTGGTACGAACTTTGTTTACAGATTAATCTGATCAATCAGTGAAGAATTCAACAAGAGATTTTCACCCTTAAATTTTGAGTTGACCTTTCCGCATTACTATTAGCTCAGAAAATCGTCTCTAAAAACATTTCGACGTGTGAGAACCTCACTACGGTTAACTTCAAATCGCATGATAGGTTTTATTAGCCGTGTACAGCCGCCCGGAGAGCGAGCGGCTGTACACAGGCTAAACATTCTGGGGTTTCGATCAGGGTAGTGTAACCGTTGCACGCACTATTAAAACTGGCTGCTACTCGAGCTAAGGTAGTGATGCGCGGCCTTGGTATCATTAAGAGATTTATATTGAGTTATATTTATTTGAACTAATTAATAGTGCTTCCTGTTCCCGCTTCTAACTTCCATTGCAGGTGGAGTTTGTTACTTTTCCTAAAAGGTTCGCCCTTCCAATAGTGATAATGTAAATTTAAAAATCAGCTACAGTAAAAAAAAACCTGATACACGTGTTCCTACCACTTTTTGAAATACATTTAAACTGAACAAGGTGGAAAAAATTGCCGATCTTGACAGAAGGCCTTGGTGGGGCCATCGGCGAAGACTGAGAATTCTTGTTATTTTGGAATAAGGTCAATCGAACTGTATTCACCTTCTAAAATGCCCATTTCTTTTGCTTGGTAAAAAAATGTTCAGTCATAACGAGCACGGCGTAATTCATCAAAAAGAATCGTTTGGGAGAAAAGGTAAAAGATATACATGTGAGGCCATGTAAGTAATCAAAAATCAACTGCATGACTAACTTTCTTTTCTTTTCTTTTCTTTTGTTTTTCTTTTCTTCTTTGTTCTTTGCAAATAATTAAGCAGGCTAGGGGGAGGCGAGTTTACGTTGTCCAGATACCAACAAACACTTTGGTGCGAATTGACTCGCTTTGCACATTCAGTTCAGTCGCCAAGGTCTCCTGTAGCTCAATGGTAGAGTACCCGAACTTGTAATCGGATGGTCATGGGTTCCACTCTTGTTGGAAGAACTAGAATTTTTTCCGAGATTGCGCGTGCTTTCAGTTTAGCTCTGACGAGAAATTGATACTGCAGCTGATGGTATTTTGAAAATTGGAAATGATCCAAAAGGAAGCATGTATGAAATTATCAAGACTTTACAGAGCACTCATCAAAACTTTGTGGCTACAATCTTCTCATATCCAACAAATACGAGTGGAATACTTGTTTCATCAAAATTTGCTGATTTGCAAAAGAGACCGGAAAACGACTCAGTTGCAGGCACTTCTCAAGCAAGGTGTAATTGCCAATACCCCCATGGCCCTTAAGCCAATTAATTAAGGTCCGGTTCAAACGTTGAACTTTACATGTGTCGAACCTAATACCTATTTGGGTCGACCCAAATTATTAAGTTCGACAGTTGATTCAGACGTCGAACCTAATGGTGTCGAACTTAATTTGGTAATTCACACAAAACCTTTGAGGTCAGCCGTTCTTGTTTGAAGTTTTGATGGAATCAACATGCCGCGGCGAAACGAACACTGTGAAAATTCGAAGATTGTTATGCTCGCTAATGCCATCCGTGAAAATAGAAGAAGGCGGTTAAACATACAAATGGCGGCGTTGCTAAAACGAGGGTGAGGGTGAGGGTGAGGGTGAGGGTGAGGGTGAGGGAGAGGGAGAGGGAGAGGGTGAGGGTGAGGGTGAGGGAGAGGGTGAGGGAGAGGGTGAGGGAGAGGGTGAGGGTGAGGGAGAGGGTGAGGGTGAGGGTGAGGGTGAGGGTGAGGGAGAGGGTGAGGGTGAGGGAGAGGGAGAGGTGAGGGAGAGGGTGAGGGTGAGGGTGAGGTAAGGGTGAGAGGGGATGCGGCGAGCTAAGGGAAGTAAACATTGATTTGATTTGAGATTTGTAATTAGTAGGCGAAGAGCCACCTTGTGGAAGTACTACTAATAAATCGTTATTATTATTATTATTATTATTATTATTATTATTATTATTATTATTATTATTAATGGAGATTGTTTTTTTTTTCTCAACGGAGACTTCTTTCAGGATGCGAAGATCTGACCTCAGCGTTCTTGTGTTACATACACATGTAAAACAATAAGAGCACACTTCAGATGGTCTATCGCTACTTCCCTTCACTTCAATACGGTGAATAATTGTTGATTATTACAGCATGTAATAAATGTGCCTTTTAAGGGGCAGCAAAGGATGTTATAGGTGATAATTCTTTATTAATATGAAATACGAACGAAATGAGATGCCGTGATGTTTCAAAATAAACATTACTCGAAACACATTGACAAGTGCTTTATTGATTATGTTCGTTGGTATTGTAATTTGAAGATTGAAGATACCAAGCATGTACCAAGATAGACGATGAAAAGATTGCATATCGTTTTATGAGCTAATTTAATAGCGCATGTATCTTCGTGTGTGAAATCAACATCCTGGGAACTTCTACTTCTGATTGGCGAAGTTACATTTTCCTTGCGGGAATTTTATTACTGCGGAGATAACTATCGCTACGCAAGCAAGTTGTGACAAACAGTGCATTACAATTGAAATAAATATAACTCTGGAAAAAAGGAATAGTCCACACAAACATTCAGAATCATCACTTCCTTAATCATTAAAGTGTTCTTACTAGTTTTACTGATTTTAATTCATTTCTCATTTGTGAGAGTAAAGTATTCAATTTCCTCTTTATTTTTGTATTTTATCTTTCGTATTTTCACCCTCACCCTCACCCTCTCCCTCACCATCACCCTCTCCCTCACCCTCACCCTCACCCTCACCCTCACCCTCACCCTCACCCTCACCCTCACCCTCACCCTTACCCTCACCCTCACCCTCACCCTCACCCTCTCCCTCTCCCTCTCCCTCACCCTCACCCTCACCCTTACCCTCACCCTCACCCTCACTCTCATTAGGTTCTCCGACAGTGAGCTTCCTACCTTTCACCCTCAATTTTGGGAGACCCGAAAATAATATTTAAATGCATGCCCATAAAATCATCTTTTGTTGTCTTGTAGATTTTTAGATGTTATGTCACGTGATATACGTTTTACGAAATTAACGATAAAATTTTATTCTTTTTTGGAGCAATAGAAAAAAGGTGGGGAAATCAACAAAGTCTGTTTTTAAACGGTTAATTAATATGGTATGAGCCGAGATTTTCAGGTTCAGCGGCGTTTATCGTTACCTTCATCCTGAATAGGTACCCTCGGCTTACCCTCGCAAAGAAAAGAAAGACGTTTTTGAATTTTTGAATATTTTCCGTTTAAGTGCATACTTAGGATAAGACAAGAATCGCGAAAATCAACATTCACCTTATTTTCACTAATTCGCAAATTTCAAAAAGTCGTATAAAATCGAGTTTGCAAGGGTATCTTATCCAAAAATTTAGAAAAATATCAGAGTTCCATAGCAACGATCTTGCAAAGTTTCAGCTAATTTGATTAAAACGTGTTTGATTTTTAGCTCTTTTAGTGATAATTTTAATAGCCACAAATAGGTAGGGGCGTCAACGCAAACTCAAAAGTGAAATATTTTCACTATTCTTTTAATTTCTCACCCTTTTGTGGTTACCATTGGGCAAAATAATGTTCTTTTTTTTCTGTATCTAGGTTTTCGTATCTTACCCTCTCATTATTTTTTATTTATTACCGAAAAACGCTAAAAAAAGGTTGGGAAATCAACAAAAATCTGACCTAGCTACCTTTTGAGTATGATGTTCGGTCAAGACGCCATAAAATCTTTGCATTTCGTTAACACGTTCTATATTTCGGATATGATAAACTTCTTTGATAGTCTTATGACATATGCAAGTAAAAACGCTGCAGTAATCCTTTGTGGATTTTTTTGCTTTAAAATTTTGGAGTTTTTTTGCCCTTCATTTTGTGTTTTTTCACCTTTAACTTTTCATATCTCATCACCAATAAATTAAATTGAAACATAACTTTCACATAATTGAGATCTTATTGCGTTATATATGCTGTGTCAGTGAATTTGCTTTCTTTTAAATGTTTTTGTTTCATGACTTTCTTTTTTGCCTTTAGTATGAGGCTATTTGAAAAAATTGACTAAATTCAAGATATTTTTAATTTTTCAGTTTCAATATTTCAAAATATACTTTGGCTCACTAATAGCACTTACGTTTAACTTATTTGTAAAAAATTGTCAAAGCTTCGGTCTTAACGGCTAGCGATTAAATGCTAGTCAAACTTTGAAAAGGTTTTTTTTTAATTTTTTCTTTTTGATGTGGCTTACGCGAAAAATTGTGTACATTATGCTACTATTTTAACAAAATTATGTGATCTTTCTATTAAAAGTAGTGTAATAATGTACCTATATTATACTGAAAGCATAATTAAAAGTAATGAGACCTTAATGAAATACAGTGTTTCAAATATGGCATCAACTTTTTTGCATTATTTTGGTATTAAATTCCAGCTTTTTTCATTACTTAACGTTTACTTTTAAAGACAAGCGCATTATTGCATCAGATGTGTTTTACAAAATTCTATTTAAAAAAAGAAGTTAGACTAAATTGAATAAATTGCCGCAAAGTTATGACCAATGGCATTTTTTGCATAGCTAATGAGCATATCAAGACAACGCCAAAAGTCGCTTCAAAACGTAATAACTCTTAGCCGTTTTAACCAAATGAGCTCAAACTTGCACCATCAACTACTTTCGAGACGTACAATCCAATCATGTGTTTCATGACGTCATCACTCAAAAACATCTCGATAAGGATTTAACAAAATCAAAGTCTGTTTGCGTCATAAGGTAGTCCGTACATAGTTCTATCATTGTTCAGAAATTGATAAAAATCAATAAGAATTTCGCAAAGTTATAAGCGTTTAAGTTTCGTCACTATGCAAATTAGTGCGTAAGAGAACGATCTTTGAATAGTTCTTCAAAGCCGCTATTTTAGTGCATGACCTTGACCTTTGTACATAAGATTACGAAGGTCATGTTGCATAACATTGAATATTGACGCTGATTGGTCGAAAGATTTACGAGATATTTTTGCTTTAATTTGCTTGATATTTTTCTGTTAAATTAGTTGCGCATGCGCAGAACACATGTGACGTCATTGCGTCAAGGCATTTTGATTTACATGTGGAAGTGACAGCTTGCAATCAAACTTGTCTTGGACCAGTAGCCGTTAACTTGATAATAACACATGAAAGTGCTGATTAGCTATTCAATATGCAAATTAAGCCCTCAAAAATGCCGAGTAAGCAATTTTTCCTCAACATAATAGTAAGCCTGACACCTCCTGTTGCTTTTGCTGCAAACTTGAACTCGATACCGCCGAGAGTTGATTTTTCACCAATTCTTAATTTTTTTGGAAGCGTGATAACTCTGTGCAACGTACACGACGTCCCCTTTCGAAGACTTTGGTAATACCCTCAGTGGGAATTGAGGGGGGGACCAGGAACCCATCTTCAAACATCTTAAAACTCGGTTGGGGGGGGGGGGGTGGCCGCCATCTTGGATTTTTTCCATGATTTAGGGTCAAACATTAAAATTGGATGACTATTTGCCTATAGCTGAAAGGAGTGGAGAAATGATGTTTGGGGAGGTTTCAACAGTCTTTGAAAGCAACCTGGATCATAGTACGAGTGTTTCATTGCTTGGGTGGCGGCCATCTTGGATTTTTTCCAAAGGGGTTTATCCATGATTTTGGGTCAAAAATTGAAATCGCCTGAAAGATTGCATACGGCCAAAAGGAGTGCAGAAATGATATCTGGTGATGTTTAAAGGGTGTTTTGGAGCAACGTAAACCATGACATAACTTTGGAATTGTAATGAACCAACGCGCTTTTTACCTATGATTTGAGAACGTCACATTCAACCATAACCTGCAAGATTCATGCAGTTTTTACGCCTTTCCCATAGCTTATCTTCTTGGTAGTACTCTCTGCAAGTATCAACTCCTCAGCCTAGAACATCTTTGATTGGCACTAATCTGACCACAATCCATTTTCAAGGTTTCTTCAAAGTCGTGATTGAGAAAAGTAAGCTTGAAAAAAATGCTGACTCAGCAGTTTTTGGTTAACTTATAAACATTAAAAGGAAGCATTTCACGAGTACATTGCGTCTACCAAGTCTGGTGAGATAATCTTGTAACGTTTCAGAGATATTTAACTTTAAAGCACTCAAGTACACTTGTTCACAAGACAAAAGTACCCCAAAATCATGGATGTGGAAAAAACAGCATATCTTTACAAATATAACGCCATATTGAACAACTGAAACTGCAATTTCGAGACCAAAGACCGTTCTATAGTAGTAAAAAGAAACAATGAAAAAATAATAAATGCTAACCGAGATATTGCTCTTCAAAAAAGTATGAATTTTAATGAGATTCCAACTAGGTGCTAATTTGTGCCAAAATGAAAACAAATTTTAATTCACGTAAAGATTGTCTTTAGGCAATGTCAGTGCCCCTAGGAATAAATTTCACAACCTACACTAACTTCTGGGATGTATTAAAACACTCACAAATGAATACTAGCCAGTATCTCAAACTTTCGAAATGAAGGTAGGGAGATTAACAATTTTTGTTGATATCCCTACGATCGTTGTTGATGTCCCTACGTTCTTTGTTGATGTCCCTACTGTCTTTGTTGATGCCCCTACCTTGTCAAACATTAATTATTCATTAGATTTATAGTGAAGTAGCCATTTTTAATGAAATTCACCATGGCCACTAATTTATGCAAAAACTTAAAAAAATCCTAAGAGTCCCAGAAACCTTTTTTAGACAATCTCAGTCCCCAAATCATAAATTCTAGCTAAAAGGGCACACTTTGACACCCATTGGAAAAAGATCACATTAATATTAAAAAAACGTACACACTTTGAAACAAAGAGGTAGGGACATCAACAAATTAAGGTAGGCAAATCAACAAAAGTAGGGACATCATCAAAAAAAGGTAGGGAGGTCAACAAGGAAGCTCCCCACCACTCTCGCCCTCACCCTCGCCCTAGTTTTAGCAACGCCGTACAAATGGCACTAAACCACCGTAGAAAGCAAGTTTTACAAACAGTCAGTGTAAAACGCAGACTGCAGACTGCAGACCGGGGGTAAAATGCAGACTGAGGGTAAAATGGAGACTGCAGACTGCAGACCAGGGGTGTAAAATGCAGACTGAGGGTAAAATAAAATAGTAATAATAAAAAACACGGCACGAGGATCAAATCCGGATCAAATGAAGACTTCTTTACGTACCCGTAATTTGTTTTCCAAAATCCCGAAAACTCAAACCAAAAGGCGTTTCCTAGCCTTAGTCAAACATTATATTATCAACCTCGAGTTCTTGAACTCCCCATTTTGTTGAACCAAGCTAATTACAAGGTCCCGAACTAATCGTAATTCTATGCATCTCACCTTTGTTTACGTGTCGGCCATTTTGAATTTTGTTTACGCGATCAGGTCTGGGACCGACCAACTCTCCATCCCGTTTTCATCGACAAAAAAAGTCTTAATAACGTTCAAACCACCGCGTGTCTTAGTTGCTTCAAATGGCCTTGTTCGGAGCACAAGGCAAGCAAAACACGAGAGCACAACAACAGGGCAAGCTAAACTTGTGAGGTATCCTAATTTGTGTAAGACATTCAATCTTTGTACTCGACTTAAATATAGCAAGAGGTTTGTGAATTGGTATTTGCTGAAAGGTGACAGTCGGCTATCCAAACACGATAAATTATAACATTTCGGCGTTCTCAAATAATCATATAGTATGACCATTTTGATAGAAGAGTCAGATGCCAAAACTCGACGTGTACAAAATTCAACATCAAAACATCAGTAAATGTAAACCATTCCAAAGCAATGACTCGTGTTTTTTATTATTAATATTTTATTTTACCCTCAGTCTGCATTTTACCCCTGGTCTGCAGTGTGCAGTCTGCATTTTACCCTCAGTCTGCATTTTACCTCCGGTCTACAGTCTGCAGTCTGCAGTCTGCGTTTTACACTGACCGGTTTTACAAATGTTTCTTTCGTTCTTTTGTTATTGATTTCACCCCAACGAGATACCATCACGACTGTTCCTCAATCCTATCGTCGGTTGGGCAGAAACACAAAGGTTGACGTTATTTCGTGTTTTTCAAGCGTGAAGGACAAACTCTCTCCGCTTTTAACCCTTTGGCTCCCAAATACGCATATTTGCGTAAGATATACCGCTTTTGCTTTTATGATTTATTTCTTGTTTAAATTTTGTCACAAAGACATAATAATGTGTAAATAGCACTAAATGATGCTTTTTGCAATTATCAAATCCAAAAAAACCGACAACAATACCCGAATTCCGCTGCATGGCACAGTTTTTTTGGCAGCAAAGCCCAAAATGCTAGTCTTTTGACCAAAGAACAACTCCAAAAGTTACACATTTTCGTGGTCAACCTTTTAATAAAAAACATTGCCCAAAAATCAAAATTCTACATTTACAGCAAACCTTAAAGCGAGGCCTTGGCATCTGGAGGGAAATTTTCCTCTCACTTCTTCCACAAGCCACGCTTTAGCCATTTTATTGGAGCCAATCTCGCGTATCTCAAGTTGTCTTGTTCACGCCCCAAAAGAATTCTGGGAAAGTCAACTATTCCAGGAACATAGAACCCTTCCATTTCCTATTTCCAAGTTTTTTTGTAAGTGTCGGGCCACCCAGTACTACCAGGAAAATATTACGTCGATTGAACTTTTTACCAGTCAAAACTAGCCCAAATTGCCTTGGTAGGCCCTGGAATCCTTCCACAAAGTTAGCAGAGAGACAGCTTCGGCCATCCACCGCCATATTGGCTACGAAGCAGATTTAGCGTCTCATTCAGCAAGAAACCGTCTCTCACCTCTGGATTCTTTCAAAGGCTTGCCTTTACCCACATTCCAGCTTAAGGATGCCAACCTGGGGGCCTTTGTGGAGGAAAATGGCTCGTAAAAACCTCATAAAGCGGCAAATTTACCACAATCAAGCTTGTTGACTCGGTAAACGAACAACAGCCGCTAATGTGCGTGACGTCACACCTTTAGAGTGAGCCCACAGTGACACAAGCCCGCTGTTATTTCCATCGCAACTTCTTAAATGGAGAAGATTAGTCCTCCAAACTAATTATCACTAAAAATTTACTAAAAAAATGCAATAAATTGGTAGTCAAAGGGTTAACGCCATCTTATTTGAAAGCATGCCTTTTGCGTATGACTTGAACGTGTAGAATTGTGGGTAAAATAATTTATATAATGTATTTGTAATGTATGCATTACGTTCGGCACATGTAAAGTTCGACGTCTGAATCGAGGTCGTACTTTTGCCGTTCTATTCGACTGGCACAGTCGAATAGAACGGCAAGGTAGACCCAAATACAAAAGTGTCGATCCTAATTGATTCAAACGTCGACCGTTACATGTGCCAAACCTAGGTTTGTTGCCTATTGTTTTAATACAATTCTTCGTTCATAATTTTCATCACAACTGCTACTCCATAACTGAATCTCTCTTCGCATCCAATTTTTTCGTGATGACTTGAAACTGTTTCACGAGCACAGCGAAAAGTTGTTCTCTACCATCATTGCTGATTCTGGTTTGAAAAAAGAAATATACGATTTATACAGTTTATAAACGTCCTTAGTCGTCACCTCAGTTCACTATTAATTTATTCTCTAAGGAGGGTTAAAGAAGAAGCGAAATTGCATTGGAAATGAGCACAGGTGCATGTGGAGACAGGAACTGAAAAAAATTATTTGCAATTTTTCCAACATAGAGCATTAATAGCAAGTAATAATGACACCAGCGGCTGGAAAATAAAATAATTTCATTATTCCTTTCATCGACAGAGCAGGCACTTACTTTTCTGTCTTGTTATCAAAAAAGTCGCTCTTAAAAACCTATTCGTGCGCGCTCGTCAAAATTGTGTGCATAAATTGTGCATTAATTAAATAAATGAAATATTACTCGAAACAGTCGACGTACGTCTTGTGTTCTTCCTGTGATTCTTCCTGCTATTCACCCTCACATAAACAAGTAAATTCAGTTCCTGTCTAAATTTTGATTAATCTACAATTAAGATAAATTAATTTTTGTCTGGCTTTTCAAAGAAGAGAAATACTGATCTATTCCGATGAATTTTTCTTCAAAACCATCTGCACATAGCATGGGGTCTTAATGACTAATTGTATTGAAAATAGCTGACTTTTTTTATACAGAAGAAATGGAAATCAGCTTATGTCTGGTTTTCAAAACAGAATTTTTTTTTTTAATTTCTCTTTTTTGCAAAAGTGTTGGGCCTTTAAAGCCCTTTAAAGGGATGGCGTAGTGGTGAGAGCACTCGCCTTCCACCAATGTGGCCCGGGTTCGATTCCCAGACTCGACGTCATATGTGGGTTGAGTTTGTTGTTGGTTCTCTTCTCTGCTCCGAGAGGTTTTTCTCCGGGTACTCCGGTTTTCCCCTCTCCACAAAAACCAACATTTCCAAATTCCAATTCCATCTGCTTGTAAAGCGCATTTGAACATATACACATGGAAAATGCGCTATATAAGTTCTAAATTATTATTATTATTATTATTATTATTATTATTATTATTATAAAGCTAATACTAATCGTTTTAAAATAAAGGCTATCATCATCATCATCATTTGTATTACTGACTTTTCACCTTCCCTGATAAGACGGCTAAAGTCCCTTCATTCTGGTCGTAAGATTATAAACAATAACGTTGACGAGTGAATGTTTATAAGCAGAATTCAGTTATATATGCTCAGGAAAAGCTTACTTACTATTCCATTTTCGCTTTGTAAATACGATCTTAAGATTATGTCAAACTCCACTCAACTTAGGAGAATTTTGAAAGAAAAAGTCAAACATAATAGTTCTGTGACCATCGAGCGAGTAAACTTAAGATGGCATCAAGGTGTCGTTTGCAGTGTACCTTCCTATCCATCACTTCACTACTCAATTTGGTTCTGGAATAATTAGCGTAACAATAAAACTTCCGACCACAATACGCATCCATAACAAAACAGAAATAATAAGTGCATCAAAATAGCAGGTTTCGAGTTAGGCAGATGGGCGTGCGGCGGAGCACAAAAGTCGATCTGAACCACGTCTGATGTAGAGTAAAATTCATATCACGTTTCAAAGTCAGTTGCGTGCTGTTTAGAACAAATGCTCTTAATTTCGTCATTTCTCACTGACGGCGCCCACAAATTTCATTTGAATATAAAAGACAGTTTGCGCTACTCGTCGCAGAAACGCCCAGGCCATATTTCAACTATTACGAGTCTAATAATATACATGAAAAAATTTCTCGATTCTGATTGGCTAAGAGAAATGCAGTTTTTAGGAAACACCGGTGCAGAAAAAAGGTAATTCGGTGCAGAAGAAAGGAAATACAGTGCAAAACAAGGTAAAAAACTGAGGATTCTGATTGGTTGATAAACAAAGGCGCTGCGATTGAGCCAATCAAACGCGGCCTCTGAATGGCGCAAAGTCTGAAGAGCTGCAAGCGACTCTGCGAGCCAAAACAATGGCTGGCTTTTTGAGCAGGTTTTCTTTCTTCGTGACCGCAATAACAGCAGAGAAGCTGCAAAACAGCTCAAAAAAGGAGAAACGGCTGCGAAAAGCACTGTATGTTAGCTGTCTGTTTGGAAACAGTGGTGTCCAGAGAAGGGAATTACCGACGTAATTGGAATTACGAGTCCGTTGATGGAGTGACGCCGAGATTAATAAACAAACAAGGACAAACAAGGCGAAGATAACGAACTAGAAAGCCTGAAGGTAATAATTACAGCGCTTGATAGACACTTAGCAAACAAAGTAGCCTTATAGCTATAGCCTGTAATTGTTTAGCCAGTTTTTACAGCTAAAAACGCTTTAAAAACATCGAGAAAACTGTTGTTTTGGTTCACCTTATCTTCGTTGCGTTGCTTCTGCAACGTTAAGAAGCTATCTCGCAATTTTTTCATGTATATTATTAATAAGTAATCACATGATTTTTCTCGTGCAATTTGGAATAAATAAGCACTTGTAATTTTTTTCAAAGACCACAAATTGCACTCGCCCTACGGGCTCGTGCAATTTTGTGAGTCTTTGAAAAAAATTACTCGTGCTTATTTATTCCAAATTGCACTCGAAATCATGTGATTACCTATACAAAACGAAATGTTCAACACCCTCTTTGCACTCAAGGTTTTTAGAAAATAACATTGTCCAGCGAACGTTGTGTCGTTATTACACCCTTTCGACATTCTACTCAAGGCTCCAACGTTATTCCAATAATAATTTTTTTTTCATTTAGACCCATGTACCTGGCAGGCGATACTCAATCATTTTTACGATTTGAGGTGTTTATAAAGCTGTACTCCACACACCCTCGTGACATCTCGTGCGAATTGTAGGCAAAGTGCGGTGGTAGCCAATGGGTTTCTAGACAACGAGAGCTCCTCTCAAATATGGCTCACTGTTTAATTTTTGATTGGTGAGAAATTCAAATTTTGACGTGTGCTGTTTTGTTTCCAATATATTTTGTTTATTCATGAGGCGACATGTCGTAATATTCCAAGAACTAAGGTCATCATTTGGTTTCGTTACCACGTATTTTATGGTGGGATTATTGTACGATTTTCCCAGTTTATCTGAGCTTTCGACTTAAGTCTGTCACATCGCTGAACGAACTACCGCAGAACTTCGGAAGGGTCTTCCGGAAATAGCTCGAAATATGGAGCACTTTACTCGCCTGCTGCCGTAAGTCGTATTAACATTTGATTGTTATTGATGCATTTCGTTGTTATTATGCTGTGTGTGTCTATGCAATTCTACTGATAAAGAGCCGGAAAAAGGCTTCTCTCGGTCACTAAGTGTTTCTATTCGAGCTTTTAGTAATTCATCGAAACCATTTAGACTTCAAATTTTAACTCCTGGTTTAATTTTATGTCACAAGGAAGCTCATTTAAATTCGCAAAGTACCGAGAAAAGCCGCTTAAAAGCCAAAAATGCCACTTTTATAAAATGTCAGTGTTGTCATCTTACCTTAAACTGTGAAAGGCTGTTATCACATGTAATTCTTGACGCCTGTGTCTCGTACATTAGAGAGAAAATTAAAGAGAAAAGTCAACCGCCTTAAATTTCAGCATTCAGCTTAAAGCTTGCGAGAGCAATATCGCGTTAATTGTATTTGTTCACCTCATTTTCTTAAGTTAAGTTGGTCTCAACTTAGTAACAGATAAATTCAGTTTCTACCGCCGTAAACTTGTGTTGTGATAGTAGAATCCGTTTTTTGGAACTCTTTTTATCACGTTAAATTCGTGTGTAGCACTTGACAATAAACCGGTTAAAATTTTCTGAGTAACTCCGTCGGCGTAAAATTTATTAACCAGCGCTTTGATGATTTTCAGGCTTCCGAACTAAGGGCAATTTCTTTCGATGCTGGCTTGTAGAACTTTAATATAGAAATACGTTTACAGATTCAGTTGCATGTCTCCCGAAGAATAATAAAGCAACTGATCTTTACACAAGAACAGGAGTGATAATCTAGCGTTCCAAACTTATCGCACTTGTGTTATGAAGAGAACTATAACATTAACTTGTACTGATTATGTTTTATCGTTGTAAGCATAATTTTAGTGAAGGAGATCAGCGGGCCAAGAAGTAATCGTTTGAGATTATTCATACAAGTCTGAAATTAAGTTTGTAAATAAATTTTATTCATAATGAATTGGAAGTTTTGAAAATCATTGACCATCCCAGATCAATCCTAGTTGTTTGAAAGCTTGCATATGTTTCCAGGATGAAATAATGCGCATTATAGATTCTTTCCTCATTTTTTTCTGGGTTGCGTTAATCAATTGCAGTAAGCGTCTTGAATTTTTTGATGAAGAGTTTCTAACACTCAGCTGCATGGACGAGTGCCGATTGAAAAGTTAAAGGCCGGTACACACGAGGGAGCTTGCTCCCGCAGCACGCTCCTGCAACACGCTCCCGGGTACGTACCCCAACCAGTACACACCAGGGAGCTTGCTCCTGAAACACGCTCCCAGGTAAGTACCCCAACCAGTACACACGAAGGACACGACGAGGGAGCTGAATGATGAAACAACCCGACTGGGGCATGGGAACTAGTTGTTATAAATCCAACATGGCGGCGAACAGCCTTTTCATGATGATGATGCTTCAGGATGAAGGGGTCGACTCTCATATACCGGGAACTGAAATCGTTAATTATTAACTAACAGCAGGGTACGGGGAACATAGAGGAACAAAGGGCACACAGAGGAGCAAAAGCAGTGTGCACTAGGAACAGTGGGCAGAGAGGAACAGTGGGAATAGAGGAACAGCAAGAACAGAGGAACAGTGGGCACAGAGGAACAGTAGGAACAGCGGGCATAGAGGAACAGGGGAACATTAGGCAAGGAGGAACAGTAGGCACAGAGGAAAGAGGGCACAGAGGAACAGTAGGAACAGAGGAACAGTAGGCACAGACGTACAGTGGGCATAGAGGAACAGTATGAACAGAGGAACAGTAGGAACAGAGGTACAGTAGGCACAGAGGAACAGAGGAACAGTAGGAACAGCGGTACAGTAGGCACAGAGGAACAGTAGGCACAGTGGGCACAGAGGAACAGTAGGTACAGAAGAATAGTATGCATAGAGGAACAATGGGCACAGAGGAACATTAAGCAGGGAAGAACAATGGGCACAGAGGAAAGAGGGCACAGAGGGACAGTAGGAACAGAGGAACAGTAGGCACAGACGTACAGTGGGCATAGAGGAACAGTATGAACAGAGGAACAGTAGGAACAGAGGTACAGTAGGCACAGAGGAACAGAGGAACAGTAGGAACAGCGGTACAGTAGGCACAGAGGAACAGTAGGCACAGTGGGCACAGAGGAACAGTAGGTACAGAAGAATAGTATGCATAGAGGAACAATGGGCACAGAGGAACATTAGGCAGGGAAGAACAATGGGCACAGAGGAACAGAGGGCAGAGAGGAACACTGGACATAAGGAATAGTGGGCACAGAAGAACAGAGGCTGAAAAGTGTGCAAAAGATTGTCATCAAGCACGTTTCGAAAAGACTTCCTAACGTTTTGCTCCTTGCTAATGTGTTCATTTGTTATGTTTCCAATTTTGTCAATTGCACTTTTGCACTGAAAGTGCCAGGTGTCAGAGCAGTATTTCTCTTCATGGCGTGAGGACAGCAAGTGCTAATTTATTAGTTTGGGCATGTAAAGTTGAAATGATGTTTTTACTTTTGATTGTTAGTTTAACAACTTCTAGACTTTTTTTACTTTAAATTTCTTCCGTTTTCGTCTGTGGAAAAAATCTTTGTGTTCAGTCGCTGCTGTTCTTGTCCCAAAATAAAAGTTGAACGAGACATAATTAAATTTTTTGGTAAATGACTGTTTGCGAATTTCGCTGCCACAAATAAAAAGCTGTCATCATTTTCTTTTCCACCTTATTAGGTATATTGAGAGAAGTACAGAGGCATAAACCTAAGATATGACAGTAGTTTGGCGGCAGTATGATAGAGCGGTCTCGGCCGTGAAATGTCAGTCAGATAGCTAAGAATGATTTCTTCACTGAAGTCAATCATACCAAACACTAGTGTTTGGTCTAGTTTTAATGACATTAAATTGAATCGACAACGTATGCCACCCTCCCTGTTGCCTTGCAGCGGTATTGAGTCTAAGACTCTCGCCAACCGGTTAGCTCAGTGGCAGGGCACTGGACTAGCGTGCGGGAGGTCGCGGGTTCAAACCCCGGCCGGACCAACACTCAGGGTCTTAAATAATTGAGGAGATAGTGCTGCCTTTGTAATAAAATCTGCAAATGGTTAGACTTTCTAGTCTTCTCGGATAAGGACGATAAACCGTAGGCCCCGTCTCACAACTCTTCATAATTGATTCTGTGGGACGTAAAAGAACCCACACACTATTCGAAAAGAGTAGAGGACGTAGTTCCCGGTGTGGTGGTCTGTCTCTCATCTGTTGGTTAAATGCTCGGAGATATTAGCTGCACAAGCTACTCTAAAATCCGAGGGTAAATAAAGTAATGTAATGTAGGTGAGACGATTCGACTGCCAATACAGACGAATCGACAAGCTATTCCACCCACCCCGTTGCCTTTCAACGGTATTCTGTCTAAGACTCTCGCGAATCGACTTCCGGTAACACGACTCGTCTGCTAACATAGACGAATCGACAGTAAAGTACGGCTAATGTAAAGTACGGCGTTTGACACGGGCTTTGTAGACCGAAAATAGTTTTTAAAACTGATTTTTCAAGTGAAAGCCCTGGGTGGGGGTGTGCGGTCCGCTTCCTGAAACCGTCACCCTATTTCAGACAAAAATCTGCGATTTTCCTTATCCTATATCTATTTCAGACCTGACCAAAAATTTGATACCCTATTTCAGACCTATTTCACGTACACAGTTGGCGTAAACATAATTAAAAGACAAAAAGGAAGGGTTTTTGTTGATGGTCTTATCGGCTAAAGATGAAGAAGTAGCTTCTTCTAAAATTATAGATAGGAAGCATAGGAAAACAGGACGTCGCTTTGCCGTCGCAATTAGTCCCGTCATCCAATCAGATTGGTCAATAAATATGGTCCAACGTAACACCAGGTAAGACCGGTCACTGTAAATTAACATAAAGAAACGTCCGATTTTCATTTGGACATGAAACCTTTCTGCCCTTTAATTTGCTTTATATTCAGAACTAATATATGTCAATGATTGCAACCATACAACAAATGGCATTATTATCATTTCATTTATTTTTCTTTTGTTATTAAAAGACACCTTGTTTGTAGTCGGTCTTTGTTTTTTCATAATATCAGCTTCTGTCTACTTAAACTTAGCTTCCCTGGGATAGTTGACCTTGTTAAAGTTGGATTCTAAAAAGAGAGAAATTTTCCATACCTCTTGGCTTAGTTTTAACCAAAAAAAGGTCATTAGGCTCACAAGAAAAAATGTTAAAACAGCTGATAAAGTTCAACATAGAGCTACTCAAACACAGGACACTAGCTAATGTTTAGATCATTTATGCGGTTATAATCGACACATTTCAGTTGAAATACGGCACAGAATTGATTAATGAGGTGTGTACTTATGCCACTCACTTTGATCAATTTGGGTCAAAACTTAAAAGGGGATCTCGAAACAGCTGCAACGGAAGCTTTATGGAGAATCGGCCTGCGGCCTTCTTTATAACGAATTCTTTATTATCAACAGTTGATGTGGTAACCTGACCACAGGAAAGAGATTCAAGTACCCACGTTTCGAGCGTTAGCCCTTAGTGAAAGCGAATCGCCTTTTTATAGTCTGCTATGCAAAATTAAAGTTACGTCCGCTTCTATCTTTTTTGCACGGTTAATTTAAAATAAAACATGTAGGGATATAACTCTGATCAACTGGGGTCAAAACTTAAACACAGACCTTAAAACAGCTGAAACGGAAGTTTCGTGGACAATTGGCCATCTTCCTTCTTTATAATGAATTCAGTATTATCAACAGAGTCGACAAGGAAACTTGACCACCTTAAAAATACTCAGGCACAGACGTTTCCAGTTTTAGCCATTTGTCAGGAGGAATCGCCCTTTTTATAGACTGCTAAGTACAATTCAAGTTATGTCTTCTATATCTTTTGTGCAGGGAAATTTAAGATGAAAACATATACATCAATTAAAAACAAGGAAAACCATGCAATAAAGGAATTTCATTAGAATCGGTTTTGGCACTAGCGGATGTCTACAAATCGATAGCATAGAAGACAATGTTGATAAAACTTTTTAATATCTTTTAAGGTAATTCCCTCTAAAAGAATGTACTATTAAGGTTTTTTTTCAAACTTCGCGCAATTGATATCCATGCATAGGACATAACATAGGAAAAAACGCAATAAAAGGACGGGGTCACCGAGCTGGTTTTCGCCCTACATGCCTGTTATTCTGAATGTTTTTACGAAGTTGAGCGAGAAATATTCGCAACTTAAACAACCGAAAAAAATGTTATTATGTAACAAACACTATGAATAGTAGTGAAACCTAGAGCCTAATTGAATATGTGTACGTTTGTCTGGGCAATAATCTTTCAGTATGGTAATTTCCCAAATTGCCTGATCTTGCAAATGATGTAAGGATAATGGACCACTTCGTCATCATCCCTTATTCCTCCCTGGCTCCAAATGCAGAGTTTCACATCATTTATGTGTAAAGAATCCAACTTCTACTATTAAACTATTTTTGTCCTTGAAATATGTTTTTCGTGTGCCTATTACCAGTAAATACACCAATAAAATGGTGGTGTTACGGGACGTTTTTCTGTGAAGTTCGTAAACATCAAAGTCTTTCTGATCATGAAGCGATTCATTTAGGTGTTTTCCACCTTTTTTTGTTAACAACAAAGGAAAACGAAAATGATTCCCCTGAACCTCGACGTGGTTCTTCTCTTTTCGACAATTCGAAACTCACTTATTGTGACGAATCACCTTAAGTCAACAAGAATCAACTGTTGACCAACTTAACTACCTCGTAGTTGAAACATGAGTATGCGGACGTCTACATAAACGTAATTAGCTCATTTTAAAACACCGAACGTGATGGAAACCGATGACCATCAGAACTGTTCAATTGAACCGGTACACTCGACTTTCGTTTTGGAGTTTGCTTGTGCTGGTAAAACCAAGCGTGTTATTTTAACAGTGGCTAGGATTTTGTTTTATGTACAGACAAGCCTTCACATGCTAAAATTGAGTGAAGCCAAAAGGAATTCAACTGTGGCAGCCAATATACAGGCAATGTGGTTAAATAACGGGAAATTTGTTAAATTATGACGGTGAAAATAAAAAGTTAGGGATAATTTGGCCCCGCTATGTGCCATTCTGGAACTGAATTTAGATTAAGTCGACATGGGGGCTGTATTCCACAAATTACAATTGCAATATGTTGACATGTGGCTCATGTGGTAAAAGTATATATTAAGGCATCAGTTAGTTTTCCTTGAGTGATTATCGCCAGATGTAACTCTTAGAGCACGAACTCTGCTGAAGGCTTATTTTGCTTCCAATAAAACGTTTGCGAGTGCTTAGAGGCTCAATTGGAAAAGGGAACTGCTTCGGAATCCTTACTCGGGTAAGTCATTTGAGCTGAATCAAATATAAATACTGTTGTTTCGTTGAGATATTTTTGATCCTGATGTCGTGATCAACCCGTTACAAACAGTCAGTGGAATCAAAGTTGTTTAGAATCGTTGTTAGCAAAGTAAGGCTGTTGTCTAAGCGGTTTCCATCTTCATGTTTCCTCGTAAATATTGTGAACTGAAAGACTCTAAAAACAGCCCTCCATGAAAGCAAGTTGATAAGAAAATAGGACCTTCAGTTGACGACGAAGGGAATCTTGCTGTTTTAAGGTATAAGGATACCCGGATTTTGTCCTGAAATTGAAAATACCAGAATTTTCATGATCGAATCAGTTAGACTAGAATGAACATTTTTGCAAAAAGAACGGGAAGAAAAGCTGTTTTACTTTTTAAAAGAATTACGAAAAACTATTTTTGTGATTTGTGATGCTGTTATGGCTAATTTTCTGCCAACAGTTCTGTCGCCGCTATAAACTAATATTCACCGCAAGTCGCGTCTTATATGAACTCGTAGCCGTGCATTTCATCACAATAAAACAAGCGTGCACCCAAGCCTTCCTTCTAATCGCCTTCGGTATCATTACCCTTTCCAGAAAAATTATCTTAGCTCTACTGTGTTTATTGTCGTGATGTCCTCGCGAAAGCGCAAGAAAAAGTCGCGCTGTCAATTTACATCGGCAAAGGAGCCCAAACGGCGAAGGAGCGACAGAATACCCTTCAGAGATGACCGTGCACACAGTCTCGCTTCAATCGATTGCGGCTCATATTTTAATCAGGAAAAATTGTTAAAGTAACTGGATGGCGAGAAGCTAGAAGAGAGTCATTTACTCTCAGTTCACCATGAGCAGATTCGTAACACCCAGACGCACAAGAATCAAGCTATCAAATGGTTTTCCGTCTTTTTCTCTATAAAATAAAACAAAATCTCGGTGAAGGGTGAACATTTTAAGCTCGTTTTCCCGCATCCTCTGACCGATTAGGCTGCAAACCGGCACGAATGTTTTAAGATACCTCCTTTGCAAAAAGCTGTCGGCTGTTTTGAAATTCGCTTCAGTTTAAATTTATGGCCTGTTTTGTGGAAGGATACGTGAACACCTTTAGTATCAATCTTCAGGGGAGTGTAGGGAAAAAACAGAGAAAAAAATGGAAAAATCTCAGACACCTCTTTTGAGGACGAAGTGTGAGGAAACATTTCCGATGTCAACCGTGTCGCTCCAAATTCTCGCGTGGGGGAAACGAACGTGATTAAGGCGAAGCCTTGGATTTCGTTTTCCCTCTTAATATATATTACGCGTTTTCTTCTTCTACAATTTTGATCTCGACATTGAATTCTAAAAATATTAAGCTTTCAGACAATGTATAGATTGCCGGGGTTTCCTATGCGAGCGCTCATTTAAAAGTTTTGTTTCTAACTATGGTCATTTTGGGTATCCTAATACCTTAAGAAGCGCTATTGTGTTTAAGACTCGCGAATCGACTTCCGGTGAGACGATTCGACTGCCACACAGACGAATCGATCGATTCGAATCGACAACGTATTGCACCCTCCCTGTTACCTTGCAGTGGTATTGAGTCTAAGACTCTCACGAATCGACTTCCAGTGAGACGATTCGACTACCATACAGACGATTCGATCGAATCGAGTCGAATCGACAACGTATTCCACCCTCCCTGTTGCCTTGCAGCGGTATTGATCATGTGTCTAAGCCGACTCTCGCGAATCGACTTGCGGTGAGACGATTCGACTGCCAACACAGACGAATCGATCGAATCGAGTCGAATCGACAACGTATTCCACCCACCCCGTTGCCTTTCAACGGTATTCTGTCTAAGACTCTCGCGAATCGACTTCCGGTAACACGATTCGTCTGCTAAGATAGACGAATCGCCTCGATTTGGATGTATTGGACAACCCTTGAATTTAAAGCAGGAATATAAGTGGACCGGTAGATCAGCTTTGGAAAGACTGCTCAACATGGATGAACACAATGCATAAATTTTCAATCAGTCAGTTCACACAGGGCTTTATGTTCCTGTGTGCCCACAGTTTCCCTGTGCCCACTGTTCCTCTGTGCCCAATGTTCCTATGTGCCCAGTGTTCCTTTGTGCCTACTGGCCCTCTGTGCTCACTGTTCCTCTATGCCCAATGCTCCTCTGTCCCCTATGTCCTCTGTGCTTTCTGTTCCTCTGTGCCCAATATTCCTCTTTGTGCCCACTGTTTCTTCATGCTCACTTTTCCTCTGTGCCCAGTGTTCTTCTGTGCCCACTGTTCCTCTGTGACCACTGTTCCTCTGTGCCCACTGTTCCTCTGTGCCCGCTGTTCCTATGTGCCCACTGTTCCTTTGTGCCCACTGTTCCTCTTTGCCCACTGATCCTGTGTGCCCACTGTTCCTGTGTGCCCACTGTTCATGTGTGCCCACTGTTCCTTTGTGCCCACTATACCTCTGTGCCCACTGTACCTCTGTGCCCACTGTACCTCTGTGCCCACTGTTCCTTTGTGCCCACTATACCTCTGTGCCCACTGTACCTCTGTGCCCACGGTTCCCCTGTACCCACTGTACCTCTGTGCCCACTGTACCTCTGTGCCCACTGTTCCTCTGTACCCACTGTACCTCTATGCCCACTGCACCTCTGTGCCCGCTTTTTCTCTGTGCCCATTGTACCTCTGTGCCCACTGTTCCTTTGTGCCCACTGCACCTTTGTGTCCACTGTACCTCTGTGCCCACTGTTCCTCTGTGCCCACTGTTCCTCTGTGCCCACTGTTCCTCTGTACCCACTGTTCCTCTGTGCCCACTGTTCCTCTGTGCACACTGTATCTCAGTGCCCACTGTTTCTCTGCACCCACTTTACCTCTGTGCCCACTGTTCCTGTGCCCACAATTCCTGTGTGCCCACTGTTCCTGTGCGCCCACTGTACCTCTGTGCCCAGTGTTCCTCTGTGCTTACCGTTCCTCTGTGCTTACTGTTCCTTTGTGCCCACTGTTCCTGTGTGCCCACTGTACCTCTGTGCCCACTGTACCTCTATGCCCACTGTTCCTCTGTTCCTGCTGTTCC